>PVKM010021787.1:0-22308 GCA_004027735.1 Carollia perspicillata | reverse complement strand
TGACAAAAAAGATGGACACAGAGGGTATTAAGCTAAGTGAAATAAGTCACACAGAGAAAGACAAATGCCATATGACTTCACTCATATACAGAATCTAAACAACCAAATAAACAAAACAGAAACAAACTCACAGATACAGAAAAAACAACTGATGGTTGCCAGATGGGAGGGAAGAAGAGTGAAAAAGGTGAAGGGACTCGGAAGTACAGACTGCCAGTAATCAAAACAGTCACAAAGACGTGAAGTGCAGCATGGGGAACACCGTCAATAATAATGTACTAACTGTTATAACCAAACACGGGCACAACAAACGGTAACTGAGCTTAGATCTACAAGGGTAGGGAAAGGGGGTGTGCATGGAGGTATTTATCAACTTCTTTCTGTGGAGCCCAAGAACCAAGGATAGGACGGTTTTCATAAAATTACAAAACTTTAGAACTTGAATCACCTGGTTTTACTCCTTTTTTACTGAGGAGAAAACTGGGGCCAAGAGAGGTCAAGCAGTTTGCTTAGAATCACATGGCTGGCAAGCAAACAGTCCCTAGAATCTGGATCTCAAGATTCACTAGGACGATCTATGTGTTTCTTACATATCAGGGTTGTATCTATAGGGGACATTCATCTGTCCATAAAACCAATTATGACTAGTGCTGTAGAATCTTATCTTGATATCTTCGTAAGAACTGGGAAACACGGAGAGGAATCACTGCAGCGGGACTGAGGTCTAGAGCAGACAACTAGAGCATCACTCTCTGGTTAGCAGAAAACGGAATCACTCCCCACCACTCAACTCTTTGTCTTACAGGGTCAAGTTTCCAAAGGATCCTGCAGGTCAAGCCTGAGGCAGCGGTACCTATAACCTTCCAGATCTCTTTGCTTTCCTTCCTTATTTGAAACTTCATGGCTAAAGAGACCCCTCAGAACGATGACTCCAGAACTCAATAATGACAGTGGTACAGAGTCTGTTTGGAGGCATCTGAAAATATCATTTGCCTTAAAATAAAGAAAGCATTTGCGTTATTTGAGAGTGTCCCAACTGTTCATGGAGAACATCCAAAGTAAGCACTTTCTTTCCCAAAAACAGTTTTCAAGTAGGGCGTATATTTCCTGCACTGCCAAGAACAAAGCTTTAATCTGTGACGCACTTGGGAGCTAAAGTGGATTTCAAATACCAGTTTGACTTATCTCTTCATAGGTCAGTTACTCTTGGGAAATTTCAGTGGCCAACCGAAGACATCCTCACAAGGAAATTAAAAATTGAAGTCATTATTCAAAATACTGTTTTGAAATGTACTGACCACCAAAATGAGCCTTTGCAGAAGTCAATCGACCCTTTTAATGTCCCCTCATCGTGTACACTGTTGACGGGAAAGAAATTTATGAAGCAGTTACTACTCTTAGAAACCACGTGCAGGCAGGGAAGCACTTTGTAAACTAAGCAGTAATTCCAACAAAGCAGTTTAGTGTCTGAAAAACATTGCTCAATAGCAAACACGCATGCAAGAGAACCACTGTCCTAGTAATTACTGAACTACTCCTAGTTCCCTTGACATTGCGCCTCTCCGTGTGCCTTTCCACATACCTGTGGTTATTCTTTGCTGCTATGCAACAGTTGGTAAGAGGTGATGTATTAAAGGTTAGTGGCGATATGGAATCTTAAACCATATCAACAAACTTTTCATACTCACACTGAAATGCCCTTGTCTGCCTTACACTTTGAGAGAGATCTGTCACTCGCCCCTGATTTTGGAATATCACACATTAGCAATTTGAAACACGCTGGTTTACTGAGTTATGCAGATCTCCCAAATGTTGACACAACATCCCATTCATTAATATCACCACCAATTTAATCGGAAGCCTTTAAGTACTGGGAAGCTGTTAAACTCATGTAGTATGCATAAAATTTTCCAAGATTCTAATTTTCTCTTTACAACTTTGCTTTTATCATTAGCAATAGATACTTGTTTTCCCTGAGGTGACAAACTTACTTCATTTAGTTTTGAGGAAGTGTCTGTCAAACACCTGAGTCTGAATAACCATAGTGTGTCATTCTTTCTTGCAAGTGGAAAATGAATATGTATGTCATAAATAACATGGTGAGTTTCTAACTAATAGAAACACACAACTAAATGAGTGGATCAAGAGGCTGTGGTATAGAGCATGCACACACAAGGGAACACCACGCAACGACAAAAAGAATGAAATCTTGCTATTTGTGACAACAGGGATGGACCGAGAGGGTATTATGCCAAGTGAGACGAGTCAGGCAGAGAAAGACAAATACAGTCACACCCTCATGGTTTGCGTGCTTCTGAGATAGGCAGGCAGGACTCGGAGCTCACTCTCCCAGAAAGTGAAGTCATGTTTTAAAGGCCCCCTGGAAATAGTTCTTGAAAACCATTGTGTGAGTTAAGTGTCAATGAATCAGCAGTAGAAGGATTGGGTTTCCCTGGAAACACACGTGGGCTGAAAAATGAAAGGAGGGGAAAATTTCCACCCAAAGTCCTTAAGAAAGAACTGGAATGCGTTGCCAAGAAATGACAACCTGTTTTTCCAACACTCATTCGAATTCCCTGCCTTTTCTGTTCAGGCACCTGACAAAAAATATTTGATGCTCAGATGCCTGCCTCTACTCTGAAGTGTGACTTCATTTCAGTGAACTAAGGTTCAGGCTTTCTTCCCATTACACACACTTAAGGGGCAATGACAGTCTTGCCAGAATAGCTCGTGGTGAGGGTGGGGGAGGCAGGGAGGGAGCACGCCTGAAGGGCCGAGGCTCTAATGAGCCTTTGATCGCCAGCTCCTCACAGAGCCAGTACCGGGTTATGTTACTACTCAGAAGTTTCCATCCGCCATGAAGTCTGCTTTTCTGCAGACAAAGGTGTGGGCGACGGGAGCGTGGTGTGGGACGTGTACCCTTGGCCTGCAGGTTCAGGAGTGCTGTTCTCCAATGCAAGTTGGATCCTTCCTCTCCCAGATACTTTAACAATGAAGAGAAGAACGGTGGCTCCCTGAGTATCAGTGACTAAGTGTTATCAACTAGCTGATGCAACAAATCACAACATTTACTAGTTAAAACAACGGTGATTTATTGTTTCTCAGTATCTTCGGGTTCCTTGAGTCTGGGCGGACTGAACTGGAGCTTCATGGTTGAGAACGGCCTCATATCTGTGGGTTGTGGCTTATTTCTACGATCTTATCCTTCCATTTCTGTATGCTCCGAATTATGAATTTGAATCATTCATTAAATTTTTTGTACATGGAAGCTGTCTTTGTCTCATTTTTCTTTAATGTTGATGTAAGTAGATTCATGATATACATAGTTTCGCATTCTGATTTGATTTAGTAAAAATTACATTGTTGGAGTTTGTCTGTCTTTAAAAATTCTCCCGAACATAATTTTAGTAGCTGCATAGCATTATTTAATTTGGGGCACACCACATAACTGAGGCAATTGTTTCTCTTTTGTTGATACTTGCATCACTCCTATGTTTCACTGTATAAATAATACTGTGGTGAATGCCTTAGTTAAACATGGTTCTGAACGAATGCCTATCTCTACATCTCTGGAGTGAGACTGTTGTGTTGCGGGGCGTGAACTCTTCCAGGGCTCTTGATGTTTCCAAATCAGGTGTCAGAAAGGCCCAAACCCATGTTCCCCTCGGGCAGCAGTGAGTGAGTGTGGGCCCCACACGGTGCCCTTCTGGGGGGCCACTGGCAACTTGCATTCTGATAACAAAAGAGAGAGAGTGCTACCCCAGAGAACAGAGAAGCAGCAGCTCTGAGCTGCTGGAGGGGAAGAAATCAGCCCCAGGAAGAGCAAGAAGGGAGTGAGAGTGACCTCTTGTGGGCAGAGCCCCTCTTCTTCCCGAACCTCACACAGTACCACGCACATCAGGCAATAAAAATCACTTGGCATGCGTGAAGGCTCTTTTTCCAATCTTGACTTTATTTATTAGCAACAGCTTTCCTAAAATTAAATCTCGCTTAATTCTGTGTTGCTAAATCAGTTCAGATTCTGTATGCGCATGTGCTAAAAACTTAAGACAGTAGATTGGAAGTCCATTTATCTTTATTTATGAATAAAGTCCAGAGGTAACTGTGCAACGTGGCCAGGTCAGTTCTGTGATCATTGAGGCCCTCAGCACGGGGCTTCTGCCTCACCGTCCAGTCTGCAATGACCCTATCCTTCCTGCAGCCAATAGGAAGAAGGGAAGGGAAGACAGAGCAAGCCTCTCCACTGAAGGACACTTCCAAGGATTTGCGCCTGGACCCTGCGGGGGAGTGCCAGGAAACGTAAGTCCTCACCCCAAGAGGCCACAGACTCAGATAAAACTGGGGAATTCTATCATTAGAGGAGAAAATGCCAAGCATTTAATAAAATTTTTAAAGTCTATAAAAGAAATTTTTAAGGATAAAGAAAATACAAGTATATGCAAAACTTGAGGAAGAATGGCCAGCCAGAAGAAAATGCTTAGCTTTGCACATCAGGACGTGCAATCGAATATTTCTCACAGGGACTTGTGAATATGTCGAAAGCGCTACGCACACAAAGAAACCAGTGCCTTCTCATCTCGTCTTCTTTTGCACCCTCTCCCGCCCTCCTTAGGGGGTTGGGCAGAGCTGAGTAAGAAAAGGGGAGACACATTCTTTAACTCCTTCTGAAGGCTGGCGGGTCTCCAGAAGCTCTAGCTACGGGAAGAAGCACTGTGACTTAAGGTAGAATAAGTTGTGTTATTGCATGAAACTGTACAGTTTTAGTTACTAAACTGTGGTACTTCTGCTACTTAAGGTGATTCTACAACTCTTTAGGAGCAATGAGAGAGCAGAAATGCCATAGGGGTGTCTGAGGGTTCCATTCGGGAGCAGGGCAGGGCTTTCACACTGAGCAACATGCAAGGGGATGATGAGAAACACAAGTGAAGAGCCCTTGTGAGTACGTTCCATGAGCGTTGCATGTACAAAGCAATGGATACAATAACTGCTTCACAGGGTGGTCTTTTGTTTGTTTTTGTAAAGATTACATTTTAAAAATGTAAGAAAGCAGTAGAGAACAAAGCATAAAAAGATGTTAAATTAATGTTGGTTTCCTTCCCTTCTTTCATACTATTCATCCAACAAATATGTATTGAATTCACACTATTTGCCAGTATGGCTTTCAGAATAAAGACATAGAAGGGGAAAAAATCATAGCAAATAGCAGAGATAGGTTTGGAAAAAAAATCTTATCAAGACTCCTTGTCTAAAGAGAATTCAATTTACTTCCTCCTGGAGCAAGCTGTTGAAACTTTAGACATAATTTCTAGGAGAGACCCCAGCACGAGAGTCTTGGGATGTTAACCACGTTTCATTAGCAGAAATCCTACAACATAAGTCTTGAATTTTCTTAGCTCGTTGAGTTATTTTTCTGTTAAAAGCTGATGCCAACTCTAATAGGTCCACACACAGACACGACAGACAAGGTCTGAAACCATTTCCTGGAGGTAATAGGTGGACACTTCCGTTTTCTCCATTAGCATGGTGAATTTCACTTGCCTTTTTGCTTTCCTAGTTATCCTCTCCGCTGCCTGCAAGTTGTATCTGTAGTGACACCTACTGGCTCCATGCTGGAGTGAGCATACTGTTGGGCTTGGAGGCCTTCTCTGCCGGAGTACTGGGCCAAGAGGGGCTGGCTTTGGGCTTGCTTTTCTTCCTTACCCTGTCAAAGAGCCATGTGAGAAAAGGACTTCGTGTCAAGGCAATTCAGGTTCCCCCACTCCTACTTGTAAAGAGAATCCGACAGCTATCTGTGCTCCAACATCATTGATGGGATGTCAATAATCTCTGGAAGCGGGGAGATTTTCTTTCAAGTGGTTCAGATTCGAAAGCAGCTCCCTTCCCCTCCTTTGGAAGCTGGGGATGTGTTACAAACCAGCACTGTGGGGAAGGAAGAGAAACGGCGCCAACGGTGGCCTTTCTTTGGCTGGAGCTAGAGTCATACCACCAAAATTCTTAGAGAGGAGGAAGCCAATGATTCATATTTTTCTGTCTGACTTGAACCTGTGATTATTTAAAAGCAAAATGAAAACCAGAATCTGACATTCCAGATTTGAAAGCCATTTCAAGATCATTTTATAACAGACCCAATTCATCTCACACTCTTGTCTTTTGTTTGCTCCCCACCCATAGATTATTTTAAAAAATTGGACGGAATCAAGTAAATTCCCAGAGAACAGAAGAACTCAATCCAACACAACATTCTTCCTTCTTCCTGAGTTTTAAATAGAGAAAAGCACAGAACAGAGCCAACACTCATGGGTCCATATTTTCTTTAAAAATATATATATTATAGAAAACATTAGTCCTTTCCCCCCTTCATTCCAATTCCATCCCCCATCACAATCATGCATTTATCCTCCCAGCCTGTGTTGTGTAAAAATAATTAGCTCTCTATATGGACACACAAAAGAAATTTATTTATTTAAAAAATCGTGTGTTTATCCTTACACGTTTAGACGTCAGTCACCTCCATTTGATGCAATACATCTATCAAGACGTTTTTTCCACTGCTCAAAACAGTTTTTGAACTTGTCAACTTTGATGCCTTCTAGTGCTTCTGCCATTTTTTGTTTCACCTCTTCCAAAACGGCAAAATGTTTCCTTCTGAGGACTTTCTTCATCCAGGGAAACAAAAAAGTCTATTAGGGAAAGATCAGGTGAATAGGGAGGGTGCGGCATGGGGGGGTCATGCCATTTTGGTCAAAAACAGCTGAACACTGAGCACAGTGTGAGCAGGTGCACTTGCAAATTGCCCATCATGAAATGGGCAAGCGTGTTGAGTCTTCAAAAAAAATTCACTGAAGCCAAATGCAGCCTCTCACAACAATGCCAGCTGGTTCACTGGTACAGAGGGGTTCCTAGAACACTCACCTAGTGGGGGAAACATGTAATACAAGAGGCCCAGCCTCCAGAATATACTTCTGTTTTTATAGGGGGTCCCCCCTCATGTATGCATTCATCAAAAATATTCTGTGTGTTTTAATAATATATTATTCCACAACTTATTTTTATTGCCATTTACGTGTAGATATATAATCTTAGCCTATTACTTAACTGCTGAGTTCTACTGTATGAAGACATTATAATTTTTTGTCCATTCTCTTAATGTAAGAATTTTCCCATTACATTTTTCCAATACAGTGCAAATACTTTTGTGATACTGAAGTAAGAACTTTAAAAAAAGTGTTCCTCCATAAGAGCAGTGGGAACACTGACAAAATTGTCAAAATCGGCTCTTCAGAACTTGGGGAATTAATCAAAGGCTTGTAATCATCTAAGAAACATTTCTTTTTTTAATGCCTAAAAAACAACAGTAGCTTTGAAAATCAACAGCCTAGCCACTGTTGGAGAGGGCAGATAGATTTACAGCTTCACTCAAGCCTCCAGGGAACTATCACTATTCGATTTCCATGGTATCTCCCTGAAAAAACCACCATCCACAGGACTTTTTCATCTGACACAAACACCTTCCAGGGCAAACAGGCTGATTCCCAGAGCATCTGTCAAAACCAACCGGTGGCAGTTGTTTAACGTGGCAGCTGCCTGAGGTACAGAGACCAGCTGAGGCAAATTAAGAAGCTGACCAAAAAACTTAAAAGGAAAAATTGGGGAATGGAATGCCCACAGTGGGCTTCAAAAACTCTGACATATTCCCGGAAATCGAGAAGACATGCGTATGTGCTGGGTTCTGCACATGGCAAGGGAAGACCTGAGAAGGTTCTAATCGCTCACCTCTGGGCAGGTGTGAGGTCCTTTGCAGTCAGGAAACGGGGGCTAAGGCAGTGTTACGAACTGCTGGAAGTGTGGACGGCGTTCTGTAACACCACACCCAGAGCCCCTTGGCAAAGGTTGGAAGGCTTACTGCTTCAAGGCCTATAAGGAAAGCTGCCGTGTCAGTAGCTAACTGAGCAGAAAATTCAGTTGACACATGTAGCAAAGGATGTAAACTTCACAAAATTAGTCCAGGAAAGTTACTACATTCGAAAAATTAAACCAACAACAACAATGAGCATAACAACAAACTCTGAGGAGGGGGTAATACAATTTCCAAAGCTACTATATTATGTTATGTTACATGTCCAGACTGTAATGAAATTATCACACTTACAAAGAGAAAGGAAAGTATACAGGAAGAAAAAGCAACCAAGAGAAACTGTCCCAGAGGAAACCAGATACTGTACTTACTAAACAAAGACTTTAACACACTACTACAAATATAGTGAAAGAACTAAAGCAAATCATATCTTTAAAGAACTAAAGAAAAGGATAAAAACAATGTCTCTCTCGCCAAATAGGGAATATCAAAAAAACAAATAAAAATTGTACAACCTAACTGTATAGAAATTCTGGGGTGAAAAGTACAACTGAAATAAAAAATTCCCTAAAAGGGCTCAACAGCAGATTTTAGTAGGAGGAAAAATCAGCAAACCTGACAATTGTTCAGTTAATATTATCCAGTCTAAAGAACGGAAATAAGAAAGCATGAGGAAAAATAAACAAGCTTCGGGGACTTGTGGTACATCATCGAGTATGCCTAATTATGCCTATTATGAGTCACAGAAGGAAAGCGGGGATAGGAGCAGAAATATTTGTAAAAATAATGGCCAAAAACAACTCCAATTTGATTTAAAAACCCTAAGCTACATTACAAGAAGCTCAAAGAATATCAAGTAGCATGTCTAAAGACAAAGACAAAGAGAAAAATTTTAAAGCAAAAGTGAAATGTAACTCATGTAAGATACTGCCATAACATTAACAGCTGATCTGTCATCAGAAATTATGGAGGCAACATAGTAATGGGATGATATATACAAAGGGCTGGGAGAAAAAAATGTCAACCAAGATTTTTATATCTGGCAAAGCTATGCTGCAAAAAAATGAGAAATTAAACCATTCACAGATAAATGCAAATGAGGGAAATTTTTGTTATCTTATCTTTCCCATGGAAAATACTAAAACTATTGCTTACACAAAAATGATAGGGTATTAGAGAGTAACTCAAATATATACACAGAGAAAACTCCAGTAAAGAACACAAGTAAATATAAAAAGCAGTAGAAATGAATTTAGTAGAAATGTGTTTGATTTACCTGTCAGATTTAAAAGAACTGTAGCCCTGGCTCAGTTGGTCAGAGCATCATCCCATACACCAAAAGGTTGTGGGTTCGATCCCTGGACAGAGCACATACCTAGAATGAAGGTTCAATCCCCAGTAGGGGCATATATGAAAGGAAACTGATTGATATCTCTCCCTCTCTCTCTCCCCCTTCCTCTCCCTAAAATCAATAAACATATCCTCAGGTGAGGATTTTTTTAAATGGATGCATTTTATGGAATTGAATTATATCTTATAAAAACAATGCTCCAATGAACATCCTTACAATCTGTTTCCTAGAGCACAAATTGTACAAATGTTTGTAAGTCTATGGACCTACAATTGGAAATTCAAGGGGCTAGGTTTTCAATTTTGCTACAGTTTGACAAATTGCTCTAAAAGTAGCTTTATCCATTTATACTTCTTCAGTGGTATGAGGAAGTTCCAGTTTCTTTTTACCTTTATTATTATATGAACTTTATAGATTTTTAAATTTTTAGTTATGGTTTTATTTTTACTTATCTGTTATGAAATTGTATATCATTGGTTTGCATTTCCATAGTCCAAGGGGCATTTGGTATTTATTTGACCATTCAGTTTTCTTCTTCTGTGAATTTTCTACTCATATCCCTTGCCACCTTCTATGGGCTGTTGGTTTGCTGAGAACTACCTTTCAGTGCTGGTAACCTATAAACCAAAAGCTTTCCTCCTCAGTGGTAATAGGTAAGCATTAGCAGCCACCTATTCATGTCAGTGTTTTCTAGGCAGGAACCACACCCATTCCAGAATGGAATCTTTGAGATATGTGGTTGCCATGACAAGGGACAACATCTCAACAGATTCCTTTGCTTGATTATTTTACTTTTGGACAAGAGGGAAAGATTCTCTTCACTACTCTGTCTTGCCAACAATTACAGAAAAATTACACACAAGTAAGTGATTTTTCTCCCATTAACCTTTCAGTCCATCAAAAGCTATCTTCTTTCTAGCTTTGACTATTTAGTTTTTGTTCTGTTAAAAAAGGAAGTATGGATATATTAGAATATCTGATCATAGGCTCTCTACTAAAGTTCTTACCAAATTTACTGCTTGGAAGAATTTATCTTTGTCAATGAATTTCCTAACTCCGTGTCTGTTTTCCACCATCTGACTACACCCCTCCTGCCTGGCAGCCATCTTGAACACATACGTTAACTCACGAAAGTCTGAATGACCCATCAGCTGACATCCACCAGTGTTTGGTCTTACCCTCAGCACACAAGGTCTAAAAGTGAACTCCCCTCCAGAAAGCATTCCATTTTCCTCAATAAAGCTGGATTTCAGGGAGTCAAGAAATAGAAAAATTCATCAGGTGGTGAAAAGCTCATGAGATAAATAGTTTAAATATCAATAAAAGTGTTGGTCACAATTTGTTTATTAAAATAAACCACACATGTGTAGAAATATAGGCTAGGAAAAAATATATCATGGGGAAATTTCTAGATCTGTCCTAAAATTTCTTCATGTATGTATTTAATCATGTGAAGTTTTTAATTGAATTCTGCCAACAACATAAATTACCTTGGAGAGGACCTTGAGTGTCTAATGAGATAGCAATCCATTACATTCCAGCCAGGTGAATTAATACTACATGGTATTCATTTAAAACCCTAAACAGAACCTGACCTTCTGACCTACAGGAACTGTCAGATAATATATGGGTAGTTTTTTTTTCTAAAATATTTTATTTCTTTATTTTTAGAGAAAGGGGAAGGGAAGGAGAAAGGGAGAGAAACATCCATGTGTAGTTGCCTCTCACATGTCCCCCACTGGAGACCTGGCCTGCAACCCAGGCATATGCCCTGACTGGGAATTGAACTGCGACCCTTTGGTTTACAGCCCGTACTCAATCCACTGAGCTATATCAGCCAGTGCATATATGGGTAGTTTTTAAATTGTTAAGTTTGTGGTAATGTTTACACAGCAGAAAAAATTACATTAATATTATCTACATATCATGCAATGTAGTTGCATCAAAATTCATAAATCAAAACAAAACTATAGGAAACTTACTTGTTTAATACAAAATACTCTTTTGCAGCATTAGTAGTAGAAGACCACTTCACCTGTGTCAGCATGACAACAAAGAATCACACAATGACTAAGAATTCAAGAGATAGTAAAGACGCAGGTAAGTGTGTGCATGTGTATGTGAGAGAGACCCATGTATCAATCTCTGTCCATGAAAACAAAGAACATATCTTTTTTTCCTAATGCCCACAGAAATATGTATTCATGAAGGATAACCATATATGTTAGGATAAGAATTTCTGTATAACTCTCAAGATGTAGGAATAGCAGAAATATTCTCTGATCACAATGCAAAAAAATTTAGAAAATAATAAGGGGCTATGAAACAAACACAAAAAGCCTACCCCTTGTCATCTAAACCATTCTATTTTAAAGAACTCCTCAGTCAAAGAGAAAAATTACAGACTGCTGATAATAATCCATATTAGAACCTATAGCATACAGCCACAATGGGATAAAGAGAAAATCCCACAACCTTAAATACTCAGAGTAATAAACCAGAAAGAATGACAGTAAGTGAATCACATATCCAAAACAAGAAGGGAGAAAAAGGACAACAAAATAAATCTGAGAAAGGAAGAAGGAAAGAAAGCCTACATTAAAGATGAAGCCAAATTCCTGAATTTGATAAGCGGAAAACAGTAGGACTAATGAATTTATTCAAAATCTGTACTCTCTCATGATGAGGGCATTTTACTTCTGTGATATTTTTCCAAAATCCTGTATTTCCCATCTAACAATGAGAAAAACACCAGATAAATGCAAACTGAGCGATATTCTACAAAATACATGACCAAGTCCTCCTCAAACTGTCACGGTCATAAACAAGGAAAGACTGTAGTGACAGACAGAAGGAAAGGAAATTAAGGAGGTGAGAATGACTACATGCAATGAGGGGTTCCAGATCAGACTCTGGAACAGAGAAAGAACGTAAGTGGAAAAACAAATGAAATCCAAATAAAGTCTACAATTTCATTAATAATATTAATTTCTTAGTTTTGACTAATAAGCCTCAACTAAGTAAGATGGTAATATTACAGGAAACTGTCAGTGAGGGACTATGAGAACTCTGTTCTATGTTTGCAACTGTTCTGTAAGCATAAACTTATTCTAAAATTTAAAAAAATATTTCAAAAAGTGAAACACAGGAGACCTAAAAATTCTAAGCAGAGTAATTAAAACAGAAGACATAAAAATAATCTTCAAAGGGCTACCCCCTCAACCAAACAAAAACATAGCAGGTCCTAAAGGTTCTATATGGGATTCTACCACACACATCAGTAAGTGACTAATGCAATTCTAATTGAATAATTTTGATAACATAAAAGAAATTCAAAAGGCACTCATGAAGTACCTTTCCCATGAAGTATAAATTCAAAAATAATAAAGGCTTTTCCTTTTCAGTTTTAATACACTTTATTTTTTCTGTCTTCTAACAATGGTGGATGGAATGTCCAGAAATGGAAAATGATGGTGATAATGGTCATATTTGCCTTGTTCTTTAATGAGAATATTTTGAGTTACTTCCTTATTACATCTGGTTATGGCTTTTGTGTTCATATACCACATTAAGAAATCAACTGCATATCTATTTTATTAAGAACTGAAATCAATAAAATAGATTTAAACTTTACCAGAAATTTTGCCTCAATAAAAATGATCATGTGAATTTTCTCTTTTTTTTTGAGCAATAACATTAAGAATTATATTATAGGTTTTCTTTTATTGAACCAGTCTTGCATGCTTGGAATAAATACCACTTGGTTATAGTTCAGTATTCTTTTAATGTGTTCCTGTACCATATTTGCTAATCTTTGTATTAAGTATTGTTCAGAAACATTCATAATGAATTGGAAGTTTTAGGGCATGTGTGGGTGTGTGTTGGGCTTTGCCATCAAGGTCATACCAGCTTCAAATTTCAGAATACGCCCCACTCAGTGGTAAGACAGTAAGTGTATATCAAAAAATTGAGTGTATTTCCTTTTAACTGGTCTTCTTCTCCCTAACTAGACATTGACCTCCAGAGTCTGAAGTTCAGTGTGAAATGGCAACACATGGTATGTTATATTCTATGAATACATTAATGTAACCAAAATTTCTTGGGGGAAAACATAGTTCTCTCCATCACTAGGCTATCATAATCAATGCCTAAAATACATGTGTGGGGGTGAAAGAGAAAAAAATGGCCATTTGTTTGGACACTATTTTTAGCTTTTCCCCCCTACAAAGTCATGTTCTTGTACACCCTTGCGTGACCTTGGAAATGACCTGCAACCCTAAATCAAAAGGGAGAAAGTCTGGCCCACCACACTGTCTGCCCTCTCCCTCCATCATCCCACTGGAAGTCCTTCCCACCCAACTGTGTCACAAGTGATGACCAGCAACTCGCTCTCCCTCCCAGCAGGATGCCTGCACTTTTCCCTTCCCCTACTTCTTCCCCCACAGGTGTGCATCTCCAAAACTCTAAGGGACCCTATGAGACCTGCAACCAGGGGAACAGTGGGCAGCAGCAGCTCATCCCAGGCTCACCCCTTGAACCTGTCCCCAAGGCCCCCTTTTCCCTGACTCTCCAGTGAGCTGACTGCAGCCCCACCTGGGCTCACTTCTTTCCCATAGCGTTTCTAGACAGCCAGAGCAGCCCTGCCTAGTCTCCTGCTGCTTCTGTTCTAGGCCTGTCCTTGTTTCACTGTCCCCAGCTTTAATAAATAGACTCTCAAACTAAAATTAAAGAGATGAAGTCATGACCAACAGGAGGAGGTCAAGAAGCCCTGGTGTGAGCAAACAAAATACGAGTGCAGATGTTTCCCCGTTCACAGCCATGACCCCAGAGATAAAAAGATAAGTGAGCTGTGAGAGAGGAAACCCCCTCTCCACTCCCATAATGGCACAAATGGCTAACCCTTCCATAGCATTTGTATAGCATGTGAGGCTCACTCTGAGTGCTTTTAATTAGTGGCTCATTTAAGCCTCACAACCGCCCGACAGGGTAAGGACTATCGTTATCCCCACTTGGCAAATGAGGAAACCAAGGCAGCAGGTGACCCGCCCGCAGTCACATAACTACCAAGTGTCACAGACAGGATACAGACTTGTGAAGTCTGATTCCAGAGTCACTGAGATAAGCACCATGCTACCTTCTGTCAACCTCGAAACCAAGACTCTTGCCTGCCTTGGAAATGGAGGGGAACTGTAAATAAATGATGAGTTTGGATATTTGAAACACACAGGATTCAGTATTAATAATAATGGTGAAGCTATTTTAATAACTAAAAGACAGAGCAGTCATGGAATGAGTCAATAAGGGTGGGTTACTTAGGAGGGACTCAAGGGCAGGAGGTCAGTAAAGAAAGGAGGACAGAGCATTGGAGCAGCAGTTACAGAAAAAAACAGAACCATTTTCTAGTCTTCTCCACCAAAGAGTGTTATTAACATTCCCATGTGTGCACATCCTGTCTCTGGAAGGATGCCCGGGAAACCGGCCACAACTGTGCACTCTAGGGCGGGGGGACGTGGAAACTCTGCCCACTGTTTACCCATTTGTACATGCGTGTGCATTGCTTTTTAAATTGTTTACATAAACTGGGTGAACTGCATTAAAAGCTTACTGAAAGAGATGCTTCTACAGACAGTCTCAGTTCCATCGCTGGTCAAACTGTCCCACTTGCAATCTGTCATCTACATTTGCAATAGAAGAACGAGGAAAAGCAAGGAGAACCACAACACGGAGCATGCACAGTGTAGTCACGCTGGCTCTGGTGGCTTCTGCAGGAGTGGAAATAATTTCAGTAGCTGTGGGAGTGGTGGGTGAATTTATTCAGCTCCCTCAATACCTGACCTTGGCAAGGGCACTGGAGACAGGAGACCGCCAACACTGGCTTTACTACGTTCAGTAACACCCCGGCGCAGACAGCAAGCCTAGCAGGTGAGGGCACAGGACATGCGCACCCCCGACTCAGGTACTCCATCTCTCTGCACTTTTCGGTATTTTGCTGTTGGCTAAATTCTAGGGATCTAGAACTGAAGGAAAAAATGTGCGGACTCACATCATATTCTAGAGGAGCCAGTCCATGGCTCCCTTTGAGCATCCCCAGGACTGCGTGGGAGTTATTAGACAGGAATTCAGATTTCCTCAGAATCATGATTATTATGATAACCCCATTGTCCTGCAGGCTAAGGTAGCATCAGAAACACACATTACATGCATGTGCTCGGAAACATCTGAGATTGAAAGAACTAGTTACATTGGCATGACTCCAATTTTTCTGGCCAAGAATGACAACAGATAAAGAATAAAAATGTCAATGATATGAGGTCTATATAAAAACAGGTGGTCAGCTTAGAGAAGAAAGCCGAAATTATATATTTAGAAGCTTAGGGCCCACCAGACTGGTCGGTCCTAGCACCTAGTGTTCTGAACTGTCTTACAAAGTACAGCTTTCCAGGACCGTGCTGTTCTATCGTTTACCATTTACCGTGGTGTCCAGCGAAGGTCCGTGGTGATTAGGGAGTAGCTGAAATGAGACAAAAGAGAACGCAGCCACCGAATAGAAGGGAAAGGCAGGAATGGCAATCGCCCTCCCCCAGGGCAGGCACTGAAGAATTTCCGGGAATACCAGTGAGCATGTCACACATTCCAAACATCAAGAAATTCCTGGCCCCTTCCTGTAACTTCCTAGAATGACTCCCCTGGAGAACCAGTTTCTCTAAGCTCACCCGCCCTTACTATTTACCCCCGTGTCCCTTGGCTTTTGTGTTAAGTGAACATTACCAGTAATATGGCACCAGTGAATGCCAACAAGGAAGGTATGTGCTGTACATCAGCGATGCAACAGAAGAGGTGATATTAAATAAAAGGGCAGAGCGACAACGTGGGGAGTGATAACGCAGTGACAAATTTGGCTCCAGGAAGAGAAGAGAAACTGGCTAACGGACTGGAAGCAGAGGTCCATGCTATTACAGAACACCTGAATGACCACAGTGACAGTGGTGTGCAGGAGAGCACCTAGCAATGGGCATTCCTCACAAAACTGTGTCCGAAAGTGCTAACTAGATGAGCACATGTGGTAAGCCAAAAAAGGCCAGCACTTGGTATTGTGGGTTTAAACTGCAGTTTGCCTTGGCTCAACACATCTATGAACTCTTGGGCTTATCCCCCCACCCAAAACAGTCCCATTAGTGCGGTCCAGTTTGGTCCCATGATGTCACGAGGCCACTAGGTCTGTTGTCATGGATTACTCTCTTTTTCCTGATACAGGAGCACAAGGTCAACAGCCTATGGGACGCATATACAAGCATCATAAATAACCAAGCCCTAATCTTGTCCATAAACTCCAGGTATGATACACTGCAATTCTCTCTTACTTCACTGAATGACTGTCTACAAAATGTAACAGAGAAAAATCACAACTGTAAAAAAACATTATTCCAAATTCCACCATCCTAACTCAGCAAGTATTTCTTTCTTTCTATCCCAATCTTTCTGTATTGCATGCGTAGACAGATAATTTAATTATTCCAGCATTATAAGTACATTGCACACTCAATTTTTCTGTAGTACTTTAGACTTTGGCATTTTTCTTAATAATCGTTTTCATTTTAATGGCAGGGAGTATTCTGAAAATTTGAAATTTTCTAAGTCATGTTTTACTAAAATTATGACAATCCTCCTTGTATACACTAGACTGCATTTTCTCTGAAACACGTCTTGGAAATACGCTTCTGTGAGTGAGGTTGTAGATGCAGACGATAGGCGACCTCAGAAGTGCCCTGCTGCTGGGTCCCAACTGCCCAGCAGTCCCACTTACTCAACAGTGCAGGTCCAGGTCCACCAGGACAATTGCTGAGACCTTCCTTCTGATGACACCACGCAGTGGGACAAACAGCTGCAGGGGTGACTTGGCTGAAGGAATCCCCACCAGCCTGACCAGACTTCCCTTGAACTTTGCAGTCTGTGATGCTTCCTGTCCCAACCCTCCTGCCTCCCTTTCTCCTCTGGGAAACCTCGTGCGTCTCTAAATCTTGTTCTGGACTCTGCTTCCCCTGAACCCTAACACATGCAGATGGGATGAACCTTCTCAGAGCTTTCAATTAACGCCGTCAATTTGTGATCCAGAAATCTGCACTAATAAGTGTTTATTCAAAGGCTAGTCACCTAAATTTAATACATACCTACTTTTTTTCTATTTAATGACATGACAGGCTCAACATTTTGCCTTATTGTTATTTAATTTATATTACTTTCAATATAAGCAAGACAATATTTTCTATATGTTTTTGTATTTATGAATTTTCTTCTGTTCTTTGCCAGTTTATTAGAATTTTAGTGGTAGTATATATTTAATAAGCATCTCCTGATGTTTTTATGGTCTTAAATATGTTCCTTTTTATCTTGTTAGAATTTATTTCAATAGTCATAGCCATCCATATTTTTCTTTTACTTTTTTGTATATCTGATAAAAAATTAATTCCGCATTGCACTTTAATATTATGTTCAGTATCTCTCAGTTTTTTGTTACTTGATTTTTGTTACTCTTTGGTCTCTAAGTTATTTTTATTTGTGAACTAATTTAAGCTATGCTTCCCAATGCCATTATACAGACTGGAAGTCAACTAACTATGGCCCGTGTGCTAAGTCCTGCTGTTTTTACAGTCAGTCTCCTATTTTCGTACATCCTGAGAGATAAGAATGGGGTTTTTTTTTTACATTTTTAAATGGTTGGGAGGAAAATAAAAAGAAGACTGTTTCACAGTCAAATTTCGGGGCCCACAAACGCTGTGTTGTTGGGGAACAGCCGTGCCCACTCCCTCGCACACTGCCGCAGACAGAGGCATCCAGGCCTTCCGTGCTATCTGGATACCACGGAAGGTGTTTGCTGACCCCTGATACAGATGACGCCGAGTTCAGATACTTCCTTTCCAAAGGCATATTTAACTGTTTTGATGATTTTTTTGTGTTTGTCCATATGATGGAATAGTTATGGGTTTAAAGGGTTCTGAGATGTTCGGTATCTTCGTGGAAGTGATGAATATATGAGCCTCTGTGTGCAATAAAATCATATAGAACTACACACACACACACAGGAGCACGTGCACAAGTAGAACTGGGGACATCCGACCAAGATCAGTGGACGGGATCGAAATCAACGCTGTGGTGGTGGGATGACACGACAGTTTTTAGAGAATGTCACCACCAGGAGAAACTGGGTGAAGGGTACAGAGGTCTTTCTGTGTTGTTTCTTACAACAGCATGTGGATCTAAACTGTCTCAATGGACTTTCCAAGTAGAAAAACGCAGGGTGGTAATAGATGGCAATTTGACCTGGCAATGAAATGCTATCACGATAAATTAATGCTGCATTTGGCCTGGAAAGGGAGATAGAGAATTTATCTACGTGTGTGCTAGTTCTATACAGGGCGTTTTCTATTCTGTCACACTATTTAGAGTTTATTTTATAAACACCACTACACTGTTTGGATTTAATGCTGTTTCGTAACAGAGTCTCTTAGCTGATTGAACTAGAGCTTCCTTATTTTCTTCATCTTTCTCAGCAAAGTAGTCTATGATAGTCCTCCCAATTTATTTTTCCAAATGAAATGTAAGTGTGCTGTATTAGCTTCTCATGAAAATGTTCTAAAATTGTAATTGTAGTTTTAGAGTTTGTAAAATAATTTGAGAAAAACTGGCATTCATAAATAATCTATTTGTGAATATATTTTTGTCTATTCAAACTTTGTTTTATGTCTTCCTTAAAAGTTTGAAGTATTTTAAATATAGATTTTGCAGACTCCTAATTTATTAGATACATTGTATTTTGGTTTCTGTTTCATTTTATCATGTGGAAAGCAATGACTTTTGTACTGAGATGTAGTCAGATTTCGGGCAGTGTTATGTTTATCCTGTATTCGATTGAGCTTACCAAACTTTTTTTTATTACATTGTGTCTTATTTGAAATACAGGAAACTCTTACACAATATTTCAGAATAAGAAATTAAACCCTTATGCTGTTCCTGTTTTTAATGAAAACACATTACTTCTCAATTAGTGATATATTCATTCTTGATTTAAACAAAACCTTTCAAGAAATTGTTTTTTTCTCTTAGAAAATGGTGTTGAGATTTATTAAATACATTTTCAGGTTTGATTAGAAAGCTATCATTTAATCTATTAATACATATGTACTGATTAATAGTTTTTAGAATATTGGGCCATTCTTACATTCCAACGATAAATCATGATTGGTAGTATTATATTACTCTTTTATTATTTTTACAAATCATTGTTCTAAAATGTTTAACTTTATACTCTTAAATATTTGTTTGCATATTTTAGTTTGTCTTTTATTATAACTCCATTTGAATAACCAGTTATAACTAGATCCCTGATTTCCATTAATTAGTGATTTTTCTAGGCTTACAAACTCATTTGTTTTGAGGTAGGGGTGTGTGTATCTTACCTAGTTGAATTACTGTACTTTTTGTACTATAAGAAGCACTCCCCGCCTCCGCCCAACCCCTTGCCAAATTTGGGAGGAATAATGGTTGTTAATGCTGCTGTTGAGTTCTGTTTATATTTACATGGGTGAAATATTATGTTATTGATGTCATTAAATATTTTACCACATTTTTTGCTTCAAATTTTTGTTTCCTATTTTCCTCCTCTAAAACCTAGATGTGTCTTAGGTCTGAAAAATACAGTAACTAGAATTTACAAAATAATACTACACAAAAAGAAATAGTGGTTAAGTGTGAAGACTTTGGGGTCAGACAAACCAAGCTTCTGACATCAGCTCCACCACCGACAGATTTTGTGATTTTGAAGAAGATATTTAACTTCTTTAGGTCTTAGATTCCTTATCTGTGAGTTGGGGTAACAATGGTACTTACCTTCTGGTGTTGCTGTGAAGATGTATTGAGATACTAATGCATGCAGAACAGGTAAAATGCATAGCACCTGGTGTTCAAGTTCTCGGTATCTATGCGCTTCACCTATTCTTTGGGAAATCTGATAAAACTTTTGGACTCTTTCCCCTCAAAATACACATAAAAACGAAATTTGCATATTTTTTATAGGTTTCATGGACAGCAGACCCTGGATTAGGATCCCCATTCCATATTTTAATTTAACAATTTTTGTCTACCCACACAATAGTTTTCCTTTAATTTTTTTATTTATTACAGACTGTGCTTTTCATGTATCATAAAAGTATTACTTGGTCCATAAAGATTCACACATTATATGTTCATGTATGCCTGTACAGTTTAAAAATATAAATCAATTTTGTTTCTAATAAACCCATATAACAGCTTATTTCTTTTTTTACTAATGTAGTCTTCCTCAATTATTATTTAGTTTTGAGTCCTCTGATTTCTTTTTTACATCTTTATTTAAATTTGCCATTGAGGATCATTATACTTATGAGCTTCCCTTTTTCTCTTTTTTCCCATTTTTTCTCATTTTGTAAAGTACTCCTTTTGCTTATGTCCTTCACTTTTTATAGAAAGACTAAACATTATGATGATAAAATATTTTCCCTTTTTGTATTTTTATCTTTATTGTATTTTCTTGAGTACCATGTAATCCCCTTACACCCCCCTCCCCCTTTAATCACCAGGTCCTTCATTTCTTTTATTATATTTTTAGTCCTTTTAAAATTTTAAGATTTGTGCTTGGCTTGTTACTTTTTTCATTTTAAATGAGAAAAACTACTGATAGTATTTAAGTATTTTAATTATTTTTGAATCCTCTAATTTTAAAAATAGATTTCTAACACAGATTTGTCATTGTAATTATAGAATGAAACATATATCCTTTCACATTTTAAAACTTTCTATGGCTAAGCATATGATAAATATTTGTCAGCATTTCATCATTGTCTCAAAAGATAATCCTTATCTCACTTAACACAATTTATTATATGTATATATAATAAGTATACCTCCTTATTAAATATATTCATTATCTCTTTTGCAGAATTTTTAAAAAGATTTTTATTCATTTATTTTTAAAGAGAGGGGAAGGGAGAGAGAAAGAGAGTAAGAGAAACATCAATGTGTGGTTGCCTCTCACATGTCCCCTTCTGGGGACCTGGCCAGCAACCCAGGCATGTGCCCTGACTGGGAATTGAACTGGCGACCCTTTGGTTTGCAGGCCAGCACTCAATCCACTGAATCACAACAGCCAGGACAGAATTTTTATTTTTACCTACCATACACTGATACGTGAATGCTTAATCTTTCCCATAACAGTGTTCCTATTTCTTTTTCTATCTTTAATGATTTTCTTTAATAGTTTCCATTTCTCCTTGTGTCTTTAATAATGTAATGTGTATTTTAATAATTATACTTAATAATTTATATATTCCATTTCTGTGTGATTTTGGATATTTCACATTATTAACTATGCCTTTTATTTTTTATAACAAGTATATCTAGCTCCCTTAATACTCTTCGATTTAAATTAAACATTGTGTCATATTAATGTGGCCATCCTGATTTCTTTCTGATCACATCTAGTATAATTCCCCCATGCTTTTATTAGGAGGTACCTACTTTTTAAAATTCAATTCTGATTCTGGAAATTATACTTGCAAATATGTACACTGCCCTTTGTGTATCGATGTTATCTAAATAGACTTATTGCTTCATTTAAAAATCCCTAAGTTCAGTATATCAATATTTGGTCTCCTTCTCACTTCACTTTAATCTGTAAAACAAATATTTAGCTCCAAAGTTTAACAAAAGCAAACTCGTACAGCAATTTAGTAAGGAACGCTTATTCTTTCTTCTCAAGTGCCTTTCTATACCACCTAGTCATACACCCTGGAACATAACAACACATTTTTTTTCTTTATTTTTTTATTTTAATTGTTATTCAAGTACTTTCTGTCGTTTACTCCCGTCCCAGTCCACCCCCCACAGTGCTCCCCACCTCCCTCCCATTTCCACCCCCCTTAGTTTTTGTCCATGTGTCCTTTATACTTGTTCCTATAATCCCTTCCCTTTTTCCCCTGAAATTCCCTCCCCTCTCCCCTCTGGTTACTGTCATCCCATTTTCTATTTCAATGTCTTTGGTTATATTTTGCTTGCTTGTTTGTTTTGTTGC
>PVKM010021786.1:0-16273 GCA_004027735.1 Carollia perspicillata | reverse complement strand
GCTATACAGTCCTGTGTCCACAGAGGGAAACCCCCCTCCTCCTCAGAAATCCCAACCCGTTTCTCAGCTGAGACCTAGTGAGACCACAGTGAAGGTCACAGCCTCGGTCCTGGGCCCACAGCTTCGCACTGTCTCCTCTCCTAATGAGACTGGGCCGTCCGACCTTCGCTTCTGGCCCTAATGTGCTTGATGGCACCTGGCGAACAACTCTACAGCCACCCTGACTCCTTACTGGTTCTGCGCCGATCTATCCATGCCCCACCCCGCTCTGGTCTGGATGCCTCTGTCCACCAAAGGAACCTGAACACACAACTAAGCACAAACAAGTATACTGTGGACCCATCTATTGCCTCCCAGATTCCCAGCTGACACCCTAGGCTCCCATTAACCCCCACAGCCTGCACGAACCGCTCACAGCCTTCTGCTGCTTCCCTCAACAGGTGTGGACCGGCTCACAGGCCTTTCCACACTCCGAGCCCCCACACGACCGGCCCCTGACCTGGCCCCCCCATCACTCCCTTTCCTCCTCCGAGTGTTTCAAGACCACCACACCCTGTGTGCAGAGCCTTCCCGAGTTCTCTTCCGACATCATTTGTCTGGGCTCACGACCCTCTAAAAGCTAGCTACCTTTGATGAAGACTCTGCTTCGTCTTCTTCAGAATACTTGTCTGGTGATTTGCCCCAGGGGGGCTGTAACCCCCACCCCAGAGCCTTGTCTCCCCCAGTGTCTGGAAGAGTGCCAGGTGCACTCTAGGAAACAACCTAGACAACCTAAACAACAACGCACATGCTAGGTGCCACTAGGAAACTCCTTTCCTGTACAGCATCAGCAGAGCAGCTCTCAGAAACCCAAGATCACAACGTCTCTGCCCCCGCGGCTGCTCAAAGACCCTGCAGAGGGAGGAGGGTGGCCTGAGCAGCCAGGAGGGGATGTGCAGGCACCCGTATACACGGTTTAGCACTGGGCTGGGTGGGAAGCTGGGAAAGACCCTGGCTGTGAGGCAGATCTCCGCCACTGCTCACCACTGCCACTGTCCTGGGGAACCAGGTGTCTAGGCTGATGGGGCAGAAGCCCCTGGGAAAAGCAGGACACGGAGGTTGCCGATCTCAGGCCCATATTCCACACACCTCACACTCGACTCCATCTCCCTGGGCGCCACACCTCCCAGCGTGCCTGTAACTTCAAAGGCCACTTCTCAAAATGCCCTGGAGCCCAAACACCACTCACGAACTCCATTTTCCAGCACACTCTGGTCTAGGACGTGGTCTCCATCGCCCAACCAAGTCCTGACTCCCAGAACAAAGCTCAGCCCTCAGGACTCCGACCCTTCAACACGACTGATCCTTCAGACGCCACAAACGAATACTCCCTGAGTCTGCCAGTCCCTTTCCGGAATGTCCACAAACCCAACTCCATCTCATGGCATGCGCGGGAGCTGGAACCCACCTCCTCCTTCCAACCAGCCCGCGCGGGACTCCGTTTCCCAGCATGCCCTGGGCCCAGGGTTCCCTCTCCCAGCGTCCTACACCTCAGACTACAACCCCCAGCATCCCCCGGGACCTGCCGGCTCTCACCTGGGAAGGGTCCTTGCAGCTGCTGCAAATTCCCCAGAATTTTCTGGCTCAGCAAGTGAATGAGGCGGGTCACGACCTGGCGTTGGAGATCGGGGCTCCAGTGAGATTGGACGGGCAGCGGTGAGAGACTCACCTTTCCCTCCCGTTACCTGGGCTCCACTGCCAAGAATCCCGCCTCCACACCTTACGGCCGCGCCCCCACCCCACAGGCCCGCGACGTTGCACCTGCGGATATCGTCGTTTGATGTGGCCCAGGGTGCCCTCCGGGAGTTTGGCCAGCTCCGTGTCGCGCACCGCGTGCACCGTGGTGGCGCGTGGCTGCCGTGTCAGCGCTTCCACCTGGGGGACCGCGTGCATGACCAAAGCTGCTTGGGCCAGGAGGCTCCAGATAGGTAAGGGGGAGGCTGACTGTTGGTGCAGTGAGGAAGCGGTTCCGCTCTACTCGGTATCCCCCGAGATGGAAGGTTGCAAGAACCAAGCCTGGATACCCATTAGGGCTCCGGGGTGGGAGAGAATACAGGGGTCCACCCAGGCAGGGGTCCCCTCTTCTGATGGAGAGAGGTCTGGGGACTGAGTCAGGAAAGAGTCACCACCGCAAGGAGGTCCCTCCACCCCTCAAAGGAGCTGAGAAAAGTGGACTGGGCAAGGCCACAGGTCCGGACCTTGTTTGCCACTCCTTCAGATTACCGGGGATGATGTGCAAGGGGCGGGGCGGAAAACTGGACTGGGAGAGATCAGAGGTCAGTGGGTGCGGCTGCGCTTACCACGCCGATGAGATCCCCACGGCCGTACTCGCCCACCAGCTCCTTCTTGCCGCTGCCGCGCTGGATGACGCTGCGCAGCCGCCCATTGAGCACGATGTAGGTGCAGTCGGAGCGGTCACCCTGCCTGGGGTGGGGGCGGGTCATACAGGGTCTAGCAGGGTCTTAGGCAGGGCCTGAGTGGCGAGGTCGGGGCGGGGGCTGCACCTGTACAGCGCGCGTCCCGCCTCCACTGCAGTCCAGTCGATGGCAAAGTCCATCTGACGCACAAAGGAAGACATCCTCGCAGCCACCGTGTGCGCTGCGCTCAGCACCACACTGGGTTGTGCGCGCATGATCCTGTGGATGAAGAATAGGGGTGCATGGGCCGGGTATGTCCTGGAACTGCCTTTAGGAAGTGAACAGAGACAGTTGATGCCCTGGAGGTGGGACTGGAAGGGCCCCAAACTGCCCTGTTAAGGTGTAAACCGCCCGGAGGGATGGCAATATCCCATGGCACAATGGAGCCGGGTCAGGACCCTCTAGCTACCAGTCCCACCCTAACATAGGGCCCAGACTTACTCATAAAAGTCACACTTGGAGATCCGCAGGAAGGTGCAGTCACGCTGGGCTCGCAGTGTGAAGATGAGAGGCTCCCCGGTGAGCACAGCCAGCTGCCCAACCAGCTCCCCGGGCTGTGCCACGAAGAGGCACACGTCCTCAGCCTTGTCGATCATGCGCTGGTACACATGCAGGCAGCCCCAGAGCACGAAGTGCAGGCTCACATCCTGTGCAGGGAGGGACCCAGAGGTGGGCACGGGGCCAGCCTTCCGCCCCCCACTCAGGTCAGTTCCTTCCATAGGAGGCCTGGGAGGAGGGAGGGGAGGGTTTCCGTAGCTCAGCCACACTGTTCCGTATCACTCAGCACCCAGGGCAGCCGTTGCTATCGGGTCACCAGATTCTTGAGTCCAGGTTAAGGCCCAGGAAGTCTTTTCAACACAGCCACCAAGAGGCTGCAAAGACTGGCTACGTAGGGGCGTGGCCAAACGTAAACCCTCTGCTCATCCAGGCACCTGGATAGCCACATGGAAGACTAGCCAGGGCCCTCCTTTTACACCACGTCAAAATGGATCCAAGATAATGAATGTAAGAGCTGAAACTATGAAATTGTTCAAGGAACATATAGGGTTCCATATTCATGACCCTGAATTTGGCAACAGATTCTTGGATGTTACACCAAAAGCACAGGCAACAAAATAAAAAATAGATGGATTGGACTTTATCAAAATAAAAAAAAAATGTAGAGATAATCCACAGTTTGGGAGAATATTCACAAATTATATTGTCTGCTAAGGGTCTTGCATCCAGAATATATACAGAAATCTTATAACTGAATACTTCAAGACAACGCAGTTTAAAAATAGGCAAAGGATCTGAACAGACTTCTCCAAATCATGAATCGTCAGGGGAATGCCAATCAAAACTATGATGAGATGCCACCTCACATGCACTGGGAGGGCCAGGATCAAAAATGCTGGAGAGAACGTGGGGAGATCAGAGCCCTCGGACACTGCCGGTGGGAATGTGAAATGGCGCAGCCACTGCGGGAAACTACTCAAGGGTTGCCACGCGACCTGGCAATTTGACTCCAGGACATCTACCCAACAGAAACGAACACCTACGTCAACCCAGAAACGTGTGCACAAACGTCCGCAGCAGCACTGTGCACGTCAGGCAACAGAAATACGCAAACACACGCCAGCAGGTGAACAGATGACTGCAATGCTGAGTGTCCACACAGTGGGCTGTGACCTGGCCCAGGGAGGAGCGAAGTACTGACACATTACAAGACGTGTGAATCCCGAAGACATGGCACTCAGGGAGACACGAAAGGCCACACAGTGTGGTTCCTTTTATAGGAAGGCCCAGAACAGGCAAATCTACAGAAACAGAAGATTCGTCGCTGTTTGGGGCTTAGGGTGGGGTGGGGTTAGGAGGCAGGAAAAATTATAGCTACAGTGTGTGAGATTTCTTTCCACGGTGATAAAAATGTTCTAAAACTGCCAGTGGCGAGCCCTGGCTGGTGTAGCTCAGTGGATTGAGGACGGGCCTGCGAACCAAAGGATCGCGGTTTGATTCCCAGTCAGGGCACGTGCCTGGGTTGCAGGCCAGTTCCCAGCAGGGGACACACGGGTGGCAACCACACATTGATATTTCTCTCCCTCTCTCTTTCCCTTCCCTTCCCTTCTAAAGATAAATAAAATAAAATAAAATCTTTAAAACTGACAGTGGCGATAGTTTTGCAACTTGATGAACATGCTAAAAACCACTGAATGGCCCTCTTTAAATGGGCGGGTTGCATAGTATGTGAATGACATCTCAGTAAAACTGTCACCAAAACATCACAAGTCCTCTTTGTTCCCCGTTCCCTTGTTATACTCCATGCCCGTTGACTGCCTTGTTTCCTGGAGAGCCATGCGCTTCTTCCCACCACAGGATATTGGCACAAGCTGTTCCCTCTGCCCAGCATGCTCTTCCCTCCCCTTACACCTAGTTAATTGCTCCCCATCAGTTCCACTTAGCTGCAGGCCACTTCCTCCGAGATGCTGCCCTGCCTAAGGTGGATTTTGTAGAGCTGTGAACAGCTCCTTTGTCTATGTGCTAAGTACCTAGGATTTCACACCCTTTGATCACCACGTCAGCCTGTGGGCCCCACAAGGGCAGGGACCTGGTTTTCCCGCCTCTGCTGCAGGCAGCGCAGGGCCTGCAACATCTGTCCAGCAGGACCTGGGACCTAGCAAATACTCGGTACAAACAGGGGCCCCTCTCCTCTCCGGTTAGCCTGCCTAGCCAGACACCTCCCTTCCCCACGCTTTCCTAAGTAAGGAGTTCCAAGTGCCCAGACGTGGAGTGGTTTCCCCCTTGCCCACACAGGAAGCTGTCTGGCACCTTACACAGGCCCAGTGATGCCAAAACACTGCAGGGCACATACACACACACACGCTGGAACCTGGTCAGACAGAGTGCCTAGGCCATATCTGGGGTGTGGGTGGGAGCTAACGAAGATGAGGCGGCCACGTGCTGTCAGGCTGGGGGGCAGGCACTTTACAGCGGGGCTTCTCGGAGCCGTGACCGTGCAGTGGGGACTTCCACGAAGAGATGAAGCAGCCAGTGTTTCCTAACCCTACATGGCCACGGGTTGCTCGTGACACGGGTGTCTCACGAAACACAACTCGGGAGATGCGTGCGTAGAGCAGGGTTCCTCAGCCTGGGCATCACTGACACTGTCCCTGGGGAATTCTGTCCCGTGTGTTTTGGCACCCTGGCCGGGACCATTAGGTGCCTGGAGCGCCCTCCCAAGTCAATGAGTCTCCATGTTGCCCAGTGCTGGCTGGGGGACAGAACTCTGCTGGGCAGAAAGCCGCCAGTGTGAGTCTCCGGGAGGCATAGCACAGTCACGTCCCTGACAAGTTGGGACGACCCAGAGAAGCCTTGAGGGGCTGCGGGGCCCTGTGGCCCCGTGAGAGCCACAATGCCACCATGCCACCACACTTCCTGAGCTCTCTGCCAAGAACCTCGAGCAGCTGGCAAAAGTGTCATCCAACTTCCTCTGTAGAAAGGTGTCATCCCTGCAATAATCAGCTGGAAAGGACAGCTGACTCAGCTGACCAAGTGATAGAACAATACCCCAGCCAGCTAACAGGCCAGGCACCCGACTCCACCCTGCGAGCAGTGCTTTGGTCTCAGTCCCCATGTCACATTGCCCTCTGTGTCACTCCTGACCTGCTGCTCCACACCCTTGCAAACCTAGGCAGCTCAGAACTACTTCCTCTTTAAAGCTAGTGGACAGTTACTGTTATTCTCCTATTCTGCAGATGAGGAAGTGGAGAACCTTCTAGACAACTCGCCCAAGATTACACACAGAGTCTGGGTAGAGCCTGCAGTTCAAATTTAGCCCCTCTCTCCGGAACCCTGCTCCTCTGTGCCCTCTGAGTCCCGTGGAGAACAGTGGGCTTCGTGGGGCGGTTTCCTACACCTCCAGGCGCTGCCAGCAGGCACGGGAAGCCAGCTCCTGCGGCCAGCTCATGGCCTCCAGGTCCCGATTCCAATTTGTCCACATTTATTCAGTGCCCGTCCCAGCGGGGACCCAGACTAGAGGTTAGACAGAACTTTGTATTGTAGGATTGAAAGGGCAGAAAACGGGTTGCAGGGAAGACCAAGGCAGGTAAGAGAGATCTAGGGGGTTCGGTCCTAGCAAAAAGGTGCAGGGGTTCACATGAAAGGTCAGTTGCTCCAGAGGACAAGGGGTGGGTGAGTTGGGGACAGTTGGTCACAGGATCTGAGGGTAAAGGATTGGAAATCACAGACTAAGAGGTTCACATGCAGGATCAAAGAGCAAGGATCAGGGGTCAGAGAGGGCTCAGGTCATAGCTATATAGTTATAGGTCAGGGGTCAGCCTCACCTGGTCCCCCTGGCGGGCAATGATGGTGCCGGCTTTAGCGTGATGTAGCAAGACTCGGCTGTTCAGTAGGGAGGGGTCCTGGGGAGGGAGGGATGCTGAGACTGGTCCAGCCAGGCCTCCCCCTACCCTCCACCTCACCCCCTGCACCAAGGCCACCCACCTCAATCCGCATCAACTTGGCCAGCTCCCGCTTTGCTGCCTCAAAGATGCTACTGGTTTGGCGACCTTGGTAAGGCCCGAAGGGGCAGCCGCCAGTGGCCAACTCGTCTTCGCAGTAGCTATACTCACAGGCACCTGCCGGCTGCTCCCGCAGCTCCTGAGTGGGGGTCTGTGTGGGCAGGGCCAGTGACTTCCCAGCTTCCACCCAACTTCCCTCGGGGGCCTCCACAGGGAAAAGGGCAGATAGGGCATATAGGGCAGCCCCTTACCCGTACAGGGGCTGCCTGGGGCCCCCCTGAGGCCTCCTCTTGCAGAGACACGGAGATCCGGCCACGTTCGTATGCCATGTCGAAGTCTGAGCGGGGGCCGCCCTGTAATCCTGCAGGGGGCAGGGGGCAGGGGACAAGAAAAGCAATACAGACGAGAGTGACCACAACTATGGCCTGAGCAACCAGCACCCGTGTGCCACCGCCATGGCTGTGCAGGCATGACTGATCCACGGTGGCACTCCCTTGGGGTCCTCGCAGCAGCTGGGGGCCATGTCTCAAGGAATACCCATGAAAAAGTCAGCAGAAAGTGCTGCCCGGGTTCCCAGTTCACAGATAAGAAAAATCAACACTGGCCAGCCTGCATTCCAACCCAGAAGTTCCATGGCCTCCCCTTCCAGGCTGAGGCCCCAGACCTGAGATGTCCACGGGCATGGAGATGCAGCGGCTCAACAGGGGGGCCGAGGGCGCTTCCAGGGATGTGGGCTTCACTGGGTCCCCTAAGGAAGACACAAGTTCAGGTTCCTACAATTGGGGCTGGGAAACTGAAGGGGACCTGGGGAGCAGTCAACTCAAGAGTCCCTGGGGATGGGAGACTAGGAAAAGTAACTCCAGCCCTGGCTGGTGTGGCTCAGTGGATTGGGTGCCGGCCTGTGAAGCAAGGGGTTGCTGGTTCCATTCCCAGTCAGGGCACATGCCTGGGTTGTGGGCCAGGTCCCCAGTAGGGGGTGCACAAGAGGCAACCACACATTGATGTTTCTCTCCCTCTCTTCCTCCCTTCCCCTCTAAAAATAAGTAAAATAACATTTTAAAAAAGAAAGAGAAAAGTAATTCTCCAATGGGTCCACGGGGCTGAAGCCATGGTTCCCCGGGAGGCCAACAGGAGTCAGACCTGGGTCCCTAGCCAAGAGGTCCCTGGGCCTCCAGCAGGGGTCCTCTCAGGTCTCAGGTACCTGTGGGTCCAGGCAGAGGGGCCCCAGTGGGGTCAGGTGGCCGGCCAGGGGCCTCCCTGGGCTCCTCAGTTGCTGTGGCACTGACAACACGCTTGGAGCCTCGCACAGGGCTGGTTCGGGCGGGGAGGCCAGGGCTGGGGAAGAGGCGCAGGGGCTGGATCTCCTGGGGGCAGAGGGTACCGCTGTAGCAACTCCTGGGAGGCATGCGCCAGCCCACCCTTCCAGACCCCCCACGCCCAGGCTCCCGGAGCTACTCACGTGGCTGAAGAGCTCATTGGTGAGACCCAGGTAGTTGTGGAGGGCCAGGAAGGTGACCCGCTGCAGCCGCACCATGATGATCTGCAGGGGCAGGGCCGGGAGAGGGACGGGGCCAAGGAACAAGCAAGTCAGCAGAGGGGGTAATAAGAGCCAGAGAAAGCTGGGACCAAGCATTCAAGGGGTGGGGCCATAGATGGAGAGAATTTGGGGCAGAGCCAAGGCCAAAGTCACAAGCACTAAGAGGAGAGCAGAGCCAGAGAGGCGCCAGGGGAGACAGCTACTGGGAGGAGCGGGCTGCCCAGAGCGCTGGCTGGTCAGGGCTGATAATCAGGGCTTGAGACACTGCTGGGTCCCAGCCCACGGGCGCCAGTGATGGGCGAGGGTCCGTGGAGGGAGGTGAAAGGCCCACTGACCTGCACCACGCGCACCAGGCTCTCGGGGTACTTGGTGAAAACGGCAGAGAATGCTTCTACTGGCAGCCGCAGCACGGTGGAGTCTCGGGCTGCACGGGCAGACACGGTACGCTGCGGGTGCTGGTGACCCTGGGAGTGTAGGGGGCATGAGGAGAGTCACGGTCAGGGGCTGTGAGCCCCTCACTGCTCCCCCAACTCTTCCTAATTCCAGTGTCTTGAGGGACTACCAGCAGCAACAGGCACGTAGAGGTTGGGGACCCTCTCCAACCAGCCCGCTGGGTGTGGCATTGTACCCCAGCCTCCTTGCTGCCCCCTGAACCGGTCACTCACAGTGATGACATCCAAGATGCTCAGAAGACTATTGACGCTGTCCCCAGGGACCACTTCCTTTACCACACACTCCTTCCCGTCCTGTAACACACAAGGGATGGGGTGGGGGTGGGGGTGGGGGTAGGAACCAGGGCTGCCCGGGCCCTGCCAACCAGCATTCCAGCTCTGGCCATAGCACTGGCCCACTCACCCAGCCAGTGATCAGATGTCCTGACCTCTGACCCCACCAAACCTTCCGACCAGCAGCCCCTGCACCAGTGCCTGTCCCCTTTACAGGGTTCCTGGGGGCAGCCCACTCACAGGCCCCGGCAGGCAGAGCTCCAGTAGCCCGTCTTGCACCACGTAGATGCTGGCGTCCGGCTGGCCGGGCCGGAAGACATAGTCGCCCTGGCTGAGCCGCTGGAAGATCATGTGCCGGCAGAGTTCCAGGAAGAGCGGCTTCTCGAAGTGGCCCAGCACCCTGTTGGGGAGGGGCGGGGAGGAGGAATGCAGGCAGTCAGCCCAGGCCCAACTCTGCAGCCCCCCAGCCCACACCCTGACACTGACCGGACATTCTTGAGCATGTAGAGCACCTCAGAGGGCAGGTGGGAGTTGGCCAGGTCACCCTCTGTCAGGTCAGCCTCCAGCACCGCGGGCGGGGGCTCCTTCCGCTGCAGCGTCGGTGTCTCTTTCTGGATGCGCAGGATCCTGGTGGGAGGAGAGAGGTAAACTGGGAGCAGGGAGAGGCTCCGGCAGACCTGAGACCCCCACAGAGCCCTTCCCCAGGGCCACCAGATCTGGCCTACTGGCCAAATCAGGCCCTCCACTTCTTTTTTGTATATGAAGTTTTATTGACACATGGGTATGTTCATGCACGTACACGTTGCCTGTTGCTTTCATGTTACAACAGCAGAGATGAACAGTTATAACAGAGTTGTGTGTGGCCTGCAGAGCATGGGGTGCTTGTTATCTGACCCAGTGCCACAAAACTTGTTGACTTCTTACATAAAACCCTGAGATCATCCCTCCACTAGTCAGAGATCCCTGAGACAGACCCTCTAGTTAGACCCCTTTCATGGCTTCCGGGACTCGGGCAGACCTTAGGAAAAGCCCTTTGTCTGTTGCCGGCCCCATATCCTTCTAGTAGCCACAGCCCAGACTCCCAGGTAGCCTTTCTAACGTAGACAGACCCTGGAGCTTCCCCGGGCCCCAGATTCCTGAGGGAGCCCTCGATGGCCCTGACATCAGGGTAGCTCCTCAGGGGTATGCACGCACTGAGATGTGGAGAAACACGACAGAGTGTCTGATCATGGAGAGCTAGAGATAGCCCTTCTCAAGTGCCAGAAAAATCAGGAGACAGGACACCTGTTGGTCACGGATAGCCCTGGGACATCTCCTTAGTGTGAAAAAACCCTTGAGACAGACCTTCGTAATGTCTCATGAAGTGGACCTCATGATGTCAGGAGACCCCAGAGCCAGCTCCCAATTTAGGAAGATCCCTGGAAGACCCTCCCTCAGAGACTCTGGGGGAGCCCTTTGTCAATAACAGGTACCCTGGAAATGTCCTTTCTATGTTTCTAGTGCAAAATACTCTTGTAATGACCCCTAGGAAACAGAAATCCCTGACGTGACTCCTTAGCATGTGAAGAGCTCCAAGATAGGTGACATAGAGAGACAGCTCCCGATGTGCAAGCCTACTAAGACAACCCCAGGAGAACAGAGGCTAGAGGCAGCCCCTCCGGCTGGTCCCTGAAACACCTGAGATAATCCCGATGACACCTTTTGCGGGAGAAGACCCGTGAAATAGCCTACACTGACACCCCGGATACAGACCCCTACTGTACCGCAAGGCATCAGAAACACTGACTGAAGGAACAGCTCCTAGATACTGGTAGGGAGTCAATGAGACAGCCCCCAGTGGACAGAGACCCCAGAGACCCTCTCTGCTGTGGGGGAGCTCTGAGATAGCCTCTCTGACACAGGGAGTCTCTCCAAGCATTCCATGGGGTGGGAAGAACCTTGAGACACACTCTTCAGTGCGGGCTGACCACTCAAAAGGCCCATGAGATAGCCCTCAAAGCCAAGTAACTTCAGCACAGCCTTACTTCTTGGCAATGTTCAGCATCTTGAGTTTCTTCTTCATGCGTGGTCGGGAAGTGGTGCAGACAGAGGCATCCACCAGGGAGGAAGTGGATTGTGACACCTAGGATACGGAAGGACGAAGATGGGTCAACTGCCTGTTCAGACGCTGGGGAAGAGGGTATCCAGATGCATAAACCCTTAATCAAGGAGGAGTTTCCGAAGAGTTATAACTGGGTTAAGGGCAGGGCTTCTGTGTTGTCAGCCAGAGCCCGAGGGTGGTCCTACACTCACCTTCCGCATAATTTTCCGGCCATAGAAAAGCACTTTGTCCCTCTTCCGGAATCGATACCGCGGGCCATCTGGGGCTGGAGTTTCTGGGGATAAGGGGAGAGGGACACTGAGCTCTGCGAAGACTCCACGCGGCCAGAGGTGGGGACACTGCATGCAGATCCCAGCAAATGCCATCTCTACTGCCTCCAGGACCCGGCATTTCAGATCCCCACAACAAGCCTCGCCGGAGGGGCCCTCTGGGTTCTCACTCTGCACTCGAAGCTTCCGCACTAGCCGGACGATGAGCACGGCAGTAACCAACACCACGACTCCGGACCCGATCATCACGCCCAGCACCTGCGGGACGAACGGCACTGGCTGCGCATCGCATACCCGTCCCGCCGAGCCCTCCCCGACCCCATTCCGATTCTCCAAGTCCGCCCCCGAGACATTCACAGCCGTCCCTGGCCCCTGTGTCCCCATCTGCAGAGTAGACCGGCGTTTCTCCCTGCCGGGGCAGGAGAAGCGCGCAACTCTTCCCGGCGACCTCGCGGTGCACGCTGGGAAATGTAGTTCCGCCAGAACAGACGCAGCCCAGTTCTCGCGGGACTGCGATGAGACGCGCTGAGCACGTTGGGAGTCGTAGTCCCGCGGTGCCTCACAACTCTCTTGATTTACCATTCCTGTTTGTAGCGGGGCCTCCATCTGCTGTTTCAGGCTGGGCGGCACGTCTAGTATCCCCGAGTCCTAGAAATCAATAAGCAGAACCCAGGCCATCCAGTCGAACCCGTGCAAGTCGTCCTTCTGGGCCCGCCCCTCCCCTGCCGCAAGCCCTGCCCCTTCGCATTCTGCTGCCTGGGCGGGGAACAGCTAGAGGCAAGCAGCGGGCACAGGGGTGGGGCACACTGACCTCGGGGTCCGGGCTGGGGTGTGCGGCGGGTCCCCGGCTCCCCCGCCCCCCGGGCTCCCTTCACCGACGCTCCAGGCCGACCAGCCCCATACCGGACAAAAGAGCTGCCAGCCGGGCACCCACTGCCAGCAGCAGGCGCAGGACTGCCGAAGGACATGATCCCCCACTCAGGCCTTTACCCTACAGGATGGGTGAAGAACCCTAACCCACCGACGCCCAGGCCGCACCCCATTCTGCCCGCGAACACGAGCCTTGAGCTCAGGGGTTGAGGAGGTGACTGGCGCCCGGGTCAAGCCTGCCCCCGGAGTGCTGCTGGGAGCTCCCACAAAAGAAGCTGGGACGCTCGGAGTCGGGTTGTTTCCCAAGATGTTACAGTTGATGCTGGAGGTTTGCTGTCACCTAATAGTAAATGTACAGGGTCCCTGCCGGCGCGGAGCATCACAGGGACAGGGGAACGGTGTTGGGGCCATTGCTGGGCGGCGTGACGGGGAACACCGGAATGACTGGGGGCACTGGAAAACTACTAAGAGGTTGAGTCGTGGAATACCATTACTGGGAAAACTAGGAGCCGTAGGCAGGTTCTTAGGGTCGTTCGAGCACGAGAGCGGACCTAGGGAGGGAGCTGGGGCCCTTTGGAAGATGCTGAGGAATGCTGGAATATTACTGGGGCCGCTAGAGTATTCATGGGAATTTGGGGGAGTCACTGAACCCTGGAAATTTCATGAGTGGGTGGCTAGTCCCCTTCCACTGTAGGGCGCACCTAGCTACCGGTAAGGAAATAGCTGCTGGGATGGGGGCGAGATGAGGGTATCAGAAAGTCGGGAGGGTACCAGAAATCGGTAGAGGGCAGATCTTGAGAAAGCCAAGGACTCACTAGTGACCCCCGAAAGAACGCCCCTAAAGGGGCGACACAAACCTGGACTCACCCAGAGGCCGCTTGCCAGGGTCCACTCTGTACCAACCCCTCTGGAGTTCCGCCCAGCACCGCAAGCGCGGACCCTTTAACTTATTCGCCGCAGGGCGCTCCGAAGCCCCACCCCCACCATGTTTGGAAGTCGAGAGGAGGCAGCCATGCTGAATGTGGCTACGGCTTACAAAAGGGGCTGAGAACGGTAGGCGGAGGGAATGCCCCTCGCGCTAGAAATGTGGATTCGTTTAGTTTCCTGTTTTATTTAACACCCACTCTACTCTTGTCCCACCAACTGGCCCACGCCCTCACAAGGTGCTGCAGGAAGCCAGTCCTTAAAAGCAAACCCACAAAATAAATAGGCAAGGCTCTCCCCAGTCCGGGCTCCTGGGGCTAAAGTCCCGTGGTGGTCGTCCTCCGGGTCAATTCACCAGCAGCGAGTGCTCCTCCGAGTTGTCCCTGGAGGAGGGACAGTGTCTGGCCGGGAGGAAGGCAGTAACTCCCTCCCGAACCTCCCCTCCACACAGGACCCATGCCCACCCAGATTCGAACCTGCTGCAACAGCACATGCTGCACATCGAGCCGCTACCGCGGCGGAACTTGCCAGAGGTGGGGCTGTCTTGGCACTGCGCGATGTAGGCTTGGAGCTCGCTCTCCTCGGCGCCGGCGCCTGGGTGCTGCGGGGAAAAGCAGCGTGGCTGGCAGGAAGGGGTTCCTTGAGATCTGCCCTCCCCTCCACCTCCTCGCTGACCAACATCTGCCTGCCTCGACCGTCACAGCTCTCAGCCTCCTAACTTCGTGCAGGAGCCACCATCCCTTCCCTAACTTCTTTCCGGCAACCTGGCCTTTGCTATGGCTATTCCTTCCCCCTGCTGCTCCCTCAGTTGGGCTCCCATCTCTTCAATCTAGAACTTTCTGAGCTGACCAATTCTATGCTGTTCTCTCTGGAAGCCACTAGCCACATAGTTAGTTTCCTGGGCACTTGATATGTGGGTGGTGTGAGTGAAGAACTGAATTTGGAATTGTATTTTGTTTGAATTAAAATAAAAACTTAAATAGTCCTGTGTGGTTAGAGACTAGTATCAAAAAGCACATTCTAGAAACTTTCCTTCCTTCATTCCTCTCGCCAGCCAATGGTCATATGTCACTTCCCCTTGCCCACTGGCCCTGCGCAGGCCCAGGCTGTGCACACCTTGCCTTGTTTCCCAGGTGACTGGTGCCCAAAACAGCGCTTGGCTCACAACAGGCCCTCCCACATGTTGGGTAAAAGAATCCTATCTGCCTGCCACCCCCACACTCTGCTCTAACCCCTTTCTTTCCTTAATCCACACAGCCTGCAGGACAGCCATGATTCCCAGACCCACATAGCCCCTGCCCAGGCCAGAGGGTTTAGGAGCAAGGCTTCTGAATCCACAGTCCTGGCTTGAACCTGGCTTTACTACTTAGTCGCCGACCTTGGGTAAGTCACCGAATCTCCACAGCCTGCTGTCCCTGTTGGTAAAAGCAGACACAAGAACCCTCCCTGGCTGGAGCCCCACCTTGGTCAAACTGAGAATGCAGAAGCTGCGCTCATGACATCAGTCCTGCCTGTGCCCTCTAACTCCGAGCTGCCATCACCTTTGGCTTTACAGAGTCTCCCACTTTCTCTCCCTGGGCCCTTCTCTCCTTGTCCTGCCATGTTCCCTGAGACGCCAATGTGGTGGCCTCCAAGGGGCATGAAGCCCAGGACGGAGCTGTGTGTGATGTTGGTTGGCCCCGTGGGGAGGAAGGTTGGAAGGGTCTCGAGGCTGACCTTGATGGTGTCATAGGCGCCGGTGATGAGCGCGATGAAGAGGCTCAGCACCATGTAGATGAAGAGACTGATGAAGGAGTAGAGATAGAGCTGGGAGAAGAGCCAGACGAGGCTGCTGCGGCCCTGCTGGGCCTGCATCGCTGCAAACGTCACGAACATGTCATCCCCATTGATGAGCGAGAAGAGGCACTCCGACACCATGGACAGCGAGCGGAACTGTGGCCAGACAGGTCAGAGGACTTGTGAGGACAGAGGTAGCTGTGTGCATGGCTGGGGACTGGGCGGGGGCACTGGGGCTTAGAGGGGACAACAGAGTACCAGTGGTTACAATGGGGCCACCTGGGGGTTGCTGTGTAACAAGGTCACAGGGTCAAGGCCAGGGTTACTGGGGGTCAGAGGGACAGTGGGCAGAATATCACCAGTTACGTGGTCATTTGGGGATTATTGTGTCAATAAGATCATAAGGTCAGTGCCAGGGTCAGTGGGCAGACCCACTGCAGACCTGTTGGTAAAGTACTGGGGGTCACTCAATGTGGCCAGGTCAGTGACAGATAAACCAGGGGTCTGAGGGCTTAGGGTGTAGGTTCAGAGGAAGGGAGCCAGGGCACCCTCACCTGTGGGTCATGAGCACCCCTCGCCAGCCCCGGCTAGCCCCTACCTTCACGTGGTAGGGCCCCAACACGATCCAGCCGCAGAAGCAATAGCCCAGGTAGATGACAGCCACACAGCAGCAGAAGCGCATGACGCTGGGCAGGGCCACCCGCAGCGTGGCGATGAGGATCTGCAGTGGGCAGGGGGCTGATGAGGGCCTGGCCACAGCCTGGTCCACAGTGAGCATGGGGTGTAGCAGGTGGGGCCTGGCTGAGGGCACAGCTGGGGGATCGGAGGAGGGGCAGGCTGAGGGTGCCCAGTGAGTGGACTCAGCTGGACAGCTGTGCAGGGGCAGGCTCATGTGACCCCTGCCCAGGTTCAGGGCCAGGTACATCTGGGGTGGGCAGGTATCGGGCTAAGAGACTCGTGACGGGTCACCTGCAAGTGCCAGTGATTGCCCCACTTGTACGCATTTTGGGGGGTGGGAACTGGGGAACACGCAGCCACCACCCGGAGGGAGGGCCCGTCCTGCACACACAGGCTCACATTGTACTTATGGAAGAAGGTCAGGTAGCGGATGACACC
>PVKM010021785.1:0-22321 GCA_004027735.1 Carollia perspicillata | reverse complement strand
AGTACTGAGGGAAACACCGTGCAAAGTATATGATTGTCTAACTGCTGAGCTGTAAACAGGAAACCAATGCAAAATAGTATTGAAAGTCACCTGTAATTGAAAAATAAATACACAATTAAATGGCATAAATAAATGTAAGGTTTAGAAGTATGGATTTAAGTGGCCGAAAATATAACTAAAGCTTTAAAGATGCTCCTGCCGCTTAGGAAAATGAGAGGCAATAGTACTATCCTGCAATGAACATTTTATAATACCTCGATATTTCCATGGTTATTTGCAGATAGGTGTCAAATAGTTTTTTGAATATTTTCAAGCATTTGCAAGGATGCATTTCAGTTTGTTAGAAGTGATGTCCTGTGGTGACGTGGGGAGAGAGGTTGATGGGGGAGAGTATTTTGACTCTGTTACGTATATGTTGCTATGGGCTGAATTGAGTCTCCCCCAAATTCATATGATAATGTCATAATTCTCCATGTGGCTGTGTTTGGGAAAATGGCCTGCGAGGAGTCAACAAAGGTTAAACGAGGTCAGAAGGATGGAATCCTAATCTAAGAGAGTCAGTGCCCTTATAAGCAAGGAAAGAGACACCAGAGCTCTCTCTCCACCACGTCAGCACAAAGGGAGAAGGTGGCCATCGGCAAGCCAGGAAGCGAGCTCTCACCAGAAATCAAGGCTGCTGGGCTTCAGTTTGAGAGCTCCATTCTCCAGAACTGTGAGAAAATAAATTTCTGTTGTTTACGTGGCCCGGTGCATTGTATTTTGTTATGGCAGCCCGAGCTGACTGGTGTACATGTAGTTTCGTCTTTTCTTCTAACAAGCATGTATCATTCTATGATGAAAATATTTAACTGTATGAGATAAAAGAGTTATGTTATAAAACTACCATCACCATATTCCAGAAAATTTGGAAAATTGAAAAATGAAGAAGAAATCCTTTGTTTCTTTTTAGTCTTTTGGGTTGCAAATGTATACCTATCTGTATACATTTTACATAGCTGTCATTATATTCTTTTAGAGTTTGATCCAATATTTTATATTTTATATAATAAGGTGAATATTAAGGTTATTGTTAATCTTTAAAACTACCATTTAATTTTATTTTCATTTTATTTAGCCAACTTTTTCATGGCACAACATTTTTGTTGTTTATACTTTTTGGCTGTTATGGAAAACAGTGCTAGCTATAGTCAGGGATATGGTTCTTTAAAGTTGGACTTGTTTCCTTAGGATAGATTCCCAGAGTTGAAATTATTGAGTCAAAAACTATAAATATTTAAATTTTTTGGATATATTTTGCCAAACAGCAAATTTGACAGCATTAATCAATTCACAATTCTAACAGCATTTATGGAAAAGGTGTTTGTACTTTGGACATTATTAGGCATTATTTATTAAAGTTTATTTTCATAGACAAAATCAGATTTTAATTTTTAAATGTGCCTTTCTTATATAGCTGTTTAGTACAGTTTAGTGTGAAGTTTCTTAGAGATTAGATCTTTGTGGTTCTCATTTTTCTTTTCCTTTGCAGAGCTATTCTGCAAACGTATATGAGGCACCAAATGCAAGGTTTGTGTTTTATGTGGGGGGGTATCTGGTCAATAAATGAATGTCGGCAAGTTAGCCACGCATCTAAACTAATCCTGTGCAACATTGTGAAGGAGATTAGAAATGAAAGTGGAAATACTACTTTCCTTCTAGGCTGTCTTTCTGCGGAATTATCTAACAGCATTTATGCTAGTCAGTCACTCTATTTAATATCACACCCTTACTTCCCTGTTGAGTTTCAAATAGGTTGAAGTTGGATCATGAAAACTGACACTCTTTCAGATATTTTAAAAAGGAAAAAAAACACCCTACCAAGATATAGATGTTTACAGAACTATTAGAAGGTTTGGGGAAGTGAAGGTCAAGGACAACAGCCACTGATATTTAGGAGGTCAGGAATTTCAGGAATCACAGAGCGTTCCCTCCAAATACCTCTGCTGCCTGCTGTGGTGAGTAATTCACAGAACACATGGAGCTCCTTGTGACTGCAGTCGTCCACAAGTCTGCAGCTGCTGCCAGGCCAGAATGATAGCTTCTGCTTCTCGTCTGCCATCCACATTTCACAGCATTGTCTCCCTTTGGAAGAATGAGTACCAGTATCCTATGAATGAGGGCTTCTGGGAAATGTAACTACAGGGTTTTAGCTTTTGAAGCGTAGGGAGGAGGTAAAGAGACAGGGATGGTGCTGAATTGACAGCAGATTTTCAAATGCAGTTGCCTACCTATTAATCTTTCCCACTTCCTTCTTTAGAGCAGAACCCTAATTGTGTTCAAGCATCTACTTCATCCCCGGCTTTAGGAAAAGACAGAATTTAGTTGACATAGCATCCCCCTGTGACAGTGAGTAGCCTAGGATAGCACATGATTTATAGCCTTAAAGTTTATGTGTACGGGGGCAGGTTTCTATGCCTCTGCCTTCTATTTAACATGCACGAGAAAGCACATAACTGAAATTTTTACAAGAAGCCATTTTGAAACCACAAAGAGACCAGGATGAAGTCGATATTAAGGGAATAATATAGAGGAGACAGAAACAGAGCTTTTTAAGAAAATGATAGAATGATACAAATCTATATAGTATGCCTGAAGACTGCCCTACTTCTGAGTATTACGTGTGTAATACTTTTACACTTTTGTATTTTTTACACTAGTTGCTATCCTGATATCTGTTACTTGTTGAAAGCATCATAACTAGCAAACCTGACTAGTTTCTGTGCTTTGGAATCTGATAAACTATACTCCAGATGATGAAGGAGGTAAGGAGACAGGTATTTTCAGGAATCTCTCTAAATGATTATTGTCATGATGGGAAACCAGATACCACAGCAAGCCAAGCCTGGTGGGGGTTGTTGCGCCCCTTGGTGTCCCTCAGACCGTATGTCACAGGCTGCTGCCAGCTCCAAGCAGACACAAACTCACATCCTCCATACCTGTGCTTTGAAGGAGTTTCTGCTATGGAATCTCCTACACCTTTCTAAAGGAACTGAGCTTGAGGACATAAATGAGACTGCAAGGGTAAGATCTGAGACCAAATGTCACCACCAGTAGAATGGAACCCAGTCATTTATGGAGTATCTTGACAGATGTCCTATGCCACCAGTGTCCTGGCACTGGAAGAATATTTTTATGGTGCTGAGCTGTGGTTAAGGAGTTAGACCTTAGGCGACCTAGTCCTCTGTTGTCCAATGTGTCCTGGTTGCATGCAACTCTCTTGGCTTTACCCCGAAAATTCCAATCCTGAAAAATCTCTCTATCCCTGGCAAACTGAGATGGTTGGTGATCGCACCTGGGTCATAGTCCCATCTGTCACTTGCCAGTCATGAATCCTTGCAGACATGGGGTCACCTCTCCTGGTCTCCTCCACTCCCCATCTGTTAATTAAATAAGCTGGAAAAGCTGGTTGCAAGATTCACTCCCAACTTGACTCTTGAGATCCTGTACTTCCTTCAAGGGTTGGTTACTCTATGCAGTTTGATGAAGTTAGAGTCTTCACAATCACTGAGACCTAACCGTCATGTTTTATAGGCAAAGAGACTGACTCTCGGGATGTTAAGTGACTTTCTCAAAGTCATTTAGCGGATATAGAAACAGACTCTTGGGTTTCGTACCCTCAAGCCGGTACTGCCTTGACTCCAAGCTCTTCTGTCCTCACACCAAGTAAAAGTTCACAGTTGAGTGATTATTCCTACGACAAGTACTCGTGGTCCTAAAAGGCTGTCCAACTGTGCCGACACCTGGGCATTTATCTTCAGCTCCTCAGATGCACCTCCTCGCTAGGCCGTTCTCGTGCAATCACTGATCATATTTACTTTCTGAGTGACACTATCTTGACTCTTCATGTAGACACAGGGCTGACTTTAGTCAGAAGAACTATTTAAAACTATTTCCTTCTCTCTCAAGGCTTCTCATAGCTGTCATTTTGTGAAAATATAACAGCAAAACACCCCATATAATGTAATGTATTCTACTTCCTCTGAACCCCTGAAAGGTTTGATGTGCTGTTACTTATTGTACCTCATGATTTCCAGTTTTCTTTGCTAAAGGTCACAAATATGAGGCATTGTGTTAGTGCATTTTGCCTTTAAAAAACCCTCCTTAGTCATGGTTAAAGAATGGAAATTTTTTTTCTAAGTTTTTCATATCAGAACAAAATCTTTGAGATGTTAGATGTTTTCCTTGTATTTTGTCATAATGGCCTGTGAATATAATTCTTACTTAGAGTATTGATGAAACACATTTGGCTGTGGTAACAGAGTGTCTGATAGTGTGACTTAAATAGAGATTATTTCCTAATCTCACATAATAGGCTGTTGGAAGGTCAGCCATTCCAGGTTGGGCACTGGAATCCATGACACAGGCTCTTGACGTCACCCTGCTCTGAAGCCTTTAGTGGTTTGGCAACTTCAAGGCTCTAGGATGGCAAGTACGTTCTCTGGGACAGTGTGGTAAGCAGAAAGGAAGGTGGCAGGAACAAGAGGGCTTTTACTTCTTGTTTTCTTTGTAGTAGAAGGAAAGCATTTCCCAGAAACTTAAACAGACATCCTCTTGCTTCTGTGCTGGAACTGGGTGCCTTACCTAAACCTAGACCAAAGGGAAATCGATTCACCATGACTGGGCTTGGGTGACGTGCAATTATGGTGACTATTGCTTTCGAGACAAAACTGGGCGTCCATAGGCGAGTGAGAATAACAACTGACAGCTATACTCTTTGGGTTTTCAACTATTCAGCTAGGAATTGGCTTTCTGGTCTCAATTTCTTCCGTCTCACCTAATCAGGTGAGTTTTTAAAAATGTGTGTAAAATTCTACTTTTCATGACTATGTCAATGCACGTATTTTTGTGTGCAGAACGTGTTGTGATTCAGGAGTGGAGACAGTAAGCAAAGAAGTTAAGGGCTCCGAAATCAACACTGATGGCCACTGCTGGTTGTTTCAAAAATCCATCCCTTACCTGAACTCTCAGTGACTCGGATGCTTTATCAGGAAAGCTGTTTATTTTTATCACCCCACTGAAGAGTGGTAAGGAATGCCTAATAGCTTGGAAGTGCTATGAAAATGTTAATAGAATGAGGAAGAAGAGAAAGCCTTGCGTTTCCAAAGGCACTGACAAATCCAAATAGAAAAAAACACAGGCAGAGTTCCAAAGGCTTTAGATGGTCTGGAGCAGGAAGCTGATGGCTTCCCATGACTACTACCTTTCTCTTCCCCTCTCCCTCTTCAAGTCTGTACTTCATCCGACTCATTTGCATTTTGAGCCCAGTGGCCAGATGGATTTCCAAACCTATGTTCGGAACAATCCCAAGTTTTTGCTATTCCTTGTAAATGATCAATATAGCAATAATAAACACAGCAGGGTGCTTTTTCAGGCAGTCACTCCCTCCAGTTTCAGGATGAGTGCTCAGCTGTTTCTGATGCAAGGCTGTTCAATTGTGGGCACATAAACACAGGTAAAAATAGAGTCTCAAAAGGGAGGAATTGAGGCTTTGGAATATTTCTTAAATGAGTAAATTCAGACTGGCCTCTTTGGACTCATGAGTGTCACATCCTTATCAGCCTTGTTTTAGAAACCAGTGAAACGAGATATGTTTTAAAATGCACCTACCAGGACTTACAACCATGTTGGGAACACTTCATTCTCACCGCCTTGCCTCTGGCAGGACATCAGCCCCCAAGCTGCACTGGCAATTACAGAATCTGAATACCATTATCTCCTTATGCAAAGTGCTTCCCTTCCTCACTATTCATATTCATTAAATCTCCAATTCCCAGAGCAAAGGCTAAGTCATCCCCCCACCTCTCTATTCCCTTGGAGGTGGCACATTTTCCTGATGGCCCACTAATTTGGAGACGGAAGAGTCTCGGCAGAATACCTCAGCAGCTTTGTACCTGCGAAGCCTCTCGAATGGCCAAATACTGGTGTGCGTCACCTAGCGAGCTCGGTTCCTAGGTCCTCTCCCCAGAGATTCTGCTCTAGTGGGACATCGGTGGGGTCTGAGGGTCTGAGTTTCCGACAGTTCCTCAGGGATGCTAACATTAACTGTCCATGAAACATGGCCTTGGAGGACAGCAAACTGACTTCCCATCTTGGACTTGAAAGGATCTGAAATGAATGAACCCTGATCCTGAAGTGAGTAGAAGCTCTTCCAAGCCGTGCGCTTGGGCACAGCACGGCCGCACTAGTTCTCTTTCTGTGACATATTGTCACTGCAGGAAGCAGGAGCCAGCCAGCGCTGTTAACATATACCTGCTTCTGCATGACCCGGGTCAGTTAAGTCCCAAAGCTCATGGGGAATCGTGGGACTCTGCAAGCTCACACTGGGAACCAAGGTTGCATTTTTATTTCATTGGTTGATAGGTCAGTGAACTAGCCAAGTGCAGAAATAGGGTTGTAGAATGCTGGAGAGTTCTTTAAAAAATAAAATTGTTATTTTATATGTGTGTATGTGTACACATGTGCCTTTACATATGTAAACACATAAAACATACACAAGCATATACAAATGCATACACATGCACCATCATATGTGTATATATACAATGACCTATAAAATGTATATATAATCATATATCAATATATGAAATCATATTTATAGCCATATATGCATATGCAACCATATACAGTTGCACACATGTTTATATGTGTGTGCACACATACAGTAATATATGTGTGCACACACACAGTGATAATATGTGTATACACACAGTAATAATATGTGTATACACACATATATAACTTTGTATACACACCACACACACAATATACAGTTATTTTACTTGCCAAAGTACAATTTTAAAAAAGCAGTTCTATAGAGGACAGAAGCAGAGAGAGATTTTCTGAGATTATTACTAGTTACTCTTCTACCTGTTTCCTCTTGTGAAAGGCTCATTTCAGCTGCAAAAATAAAACCATGGGAGGCAGAGCTCTCAGTTCTTTCTTGACACTTATAAACGTGGGCTGCTTTGTGGAAAGTCAGGCAGCCTTCCATTCAGGTATATAGCTTTATCCGGCTTCTTCGCTTTCAAAAGAAGTTCTTACCCAGGGTTTAGCTCTGCTCTCAAGGGTGTGTCAGGGCCTTGGACCCTGAAGCCTTGATTCTCAAAGCCCAGTTCAGGCAGTCTTATCCGAGAACCTTCAGAACATGATCTTTTTGTCTCATTCCTTAGATGCTCAAAAATCTATTGTTGATTCAGTAAAATAAACAGAGAGCTATTATTACATCAAAATGCTGGTAAAATTACTGTAACCCAACAGCACATTTTATTTGCTACATATTATTTTATTTTCTAGTTTGGGATATAACAGTAAGATCAGAAAAGGTCCGTTTATCCCAACAGGTACATCAGCATCAACGAGAGTAAAGTTCTGAAGGGCATCCTGGAAACTCTGTGATGTAACATGTTCTCAGGATTCTCTCCTTTTGATTGATCCTTTGACCTAATGAGGCTTAATTTTGCACTCACATTTCTAAGTCCATCATATGAACTTTGATTGAGGCAAACAAACCTATCGTAATGGGTTAGGAATTAACCAATAGCATTTTCATTATGCAACTCAGATGAAATCCAGGGGTCCGCATGCCTCTGTGTCATCACGGCGTCATACTCCTTGACACTAAGATGTGCTGTAACACACCTGTGGTGGAAACGCAAATCTTTAAGTCTTTCGGGAAAAGAACGGAAAGGAAAGTTTGTTCTTTGTGCACTATAAACTTCCTCCCAATCTTTCTTTCTGTCCCAGTGTTCCCATGCTCTTGGAAGAACAACAGCAGCGACAAACTGTCTCCACTGTCATCTCCTCTCTGCTTCTGTCATTGCCTCTGCCAGGTATGAGAAACACAAAACAAGTACAAAGGATTCATGAGGCTCCCCTTCCCTCTCTTTTCCATACCAACTCCTCCCCATCACACTGTTCCCCCTGCTCCTTCTCAACAAGGGGATCTGGGCTACAGGAAGTCCCAATGCCTGACAGGTCCCATTGAGCACAGCCTCCTGGGAATTGTAGTTCTTTCCTAGTTACAACTGCTTTTCAGAAAAAGCCAGTCTCGAAGGCTGGAATAGCATATTCCCTGCTCAATATTTTGCATGTCCAGCCTGCTAAGCTGGCTTCAGGGCTATGCAACAATATAGGTACACAGGACTCGCGCTCAGAAGGACCTGGCACTTGGTTTAAGGCTCTGTTGTGACCATCTTGAAATTATTAAAAATTGTGAAAAGGAGGTCCTTATTTTCATTTTTTTTTACTGTGTCTGGCATGTTCTGTAGCTGGCTCTGCCAGCATGGCCTCCTTGGGTCCTGATGTGCTTGAACAGTGAGTTAGCAACCACATGTTTCTGAGGCAAAGGAGCAGGTCTGGAAACATCACCGGCTCTGGGGTTGAGGAAACGGACGGAAAAGGGAATGGAGAGATGTGTCCATGTCTCGTCATAGCCTTTCCCTTGCAGGCCAACGGAGCTACCTTTATGTGACTCAAGGGCTAGAAGACAGAGGTTTTTTTCTCATCATTCTCCAGCTGAGGCTGAACACTTAGACATTTATAAAGAATTATTAGGATGTGAGAGTGACTTGGAAGACTTTGAAGATTTTGATGAAAGGCCCCTAGGAAATGCTATTTTGAATTTTCACTGAAAAAGCCAAAGAAACCTAGCTTCCTTTAGTATTTATCCTTCTAGCTCACATTTCAAAGCACTTAAACATCACCATAAATTTTCTGTAAGCTTCCTTTCTTAGAAATGAAACCAAGCATTTTCTTCACCCCCAAATTATATTGGTGAGTTGAAATTTTTTTCTTGCTCCATTTTTTAAAAAAGGAGATAGAGATATAGATATCAGTATAGATATAGATATGCAGATATATAGATGTGATCCTGGGACAGTAAGAGGGCATGTGGTTAAAACGAAAAAAGTTTGAAAAAGTTCATAATGTATCAAACTGCCTGATCAATTGTTACAATGTAAGATGTTAAAGTAGGGGACACCACATACGTGCTGTGGAGGAGCTCCTTGTACCATCTCTATAACTTTTCTGTAGATTTAAAACTACTCTAAAATAAAATGCTTATTTTCAAGAAAAGTAAGAGTACGTTTTACCCTATACTTAGTCCTATTAAAGTACTAGAAAGCGCTCTTGATTAAGTTGTTTTGGCTCGGAAGCCGAAAGACGTGCTTGGTGAACATTTCAGAACCAGTGTGATGATGATTACCTTCTATAAAATGAGAGGGACCACGCTGTCCCGTCAGGAACCTGCTGCCTCCAGCAAGCGCTCTCTTCCAGTTGGACGCAGGGAGCCGGAGGCAGTTGGAGCGAGCAGATGGTGTCTGATAACCAGGCTGTGACTTCCAGTCCCTGGAGCACCCAACTTCCCCCTCAGTGCCCACCCTTCTTGAAGCGAGGGCTGAAAGAGCCAGTGGCATTTAATTATTGTGTTCTAAATGAGTTAACGGGTGACAGGTATCAGTGAGTGGATTCTAGCACATTAATTTTAATGTATTCTACATGTCTGAGTGAAAGATGCAAAATGACCTTCCAATGTTTCTAATTAGTTCTCCCAGTACAACTTCTTTATTATTTCTTCAAAGGGGCCTATGTTTCCAATTTTAGCGAACATTACAATTTATAATTTTTGCATGTATAATTGGGAGTTGGACAAGGGAATATCTATGTGGAATCACTGTAAGTAAATCATCCACTGAGGCAATACAGTATTATGAAAGGCCTCATGTGCCTTCCGTGAAGACATATACGTGTCTTACTGATTGAACAGTGATAGAAAGATTTATGCAAAATGCAAGATAAGAAAGCTGTCCATGTTTTTAACATCAAAATGTAAAATTATCATCAGTATGTCAATAATCTCAATTCTATAAACAAATATTGTACTTTTTACCTGATCTTCAAACATTACTTTCAGAATTTGTCAATGACATCCTAACTCCTATATTGTCGTGCCTTGTAATTTTTTCTAAACTTTTGGGAACTGGTTGTCCTCCTATTTCTGTGGCTAAAAGAACACACATTTTATAAACCCTGATTCTGATTATCAGTATCAGAAAAAAATGTATGGTCTGGTAGTAACTCAACTCTTTGAAAACGGACCTGGTGTTTCCCACTTTTTCTTGTTCTAATAAAAGTGAAGCATAAGCAGAGAGAGTATTCTCAAAGGATATGTACCTCAGCATCTTGGCAGTGGTTACATGTGAATTATGTGGTTAGGGATGATTTAAGTTCATTTTTATATCTCTTTTCTTAATGTTATTTTAATATGTTTTTATTATGAACATATATTACTTTATAATTGTTAAAAACAGCACTAGTTCCATAAATTACAGAACTATCACAACTGAAATTTGTTCTATTAAATATTTACTCTTTTTTATGCTTACAATGAGAACTACTGTGAAAGTGTTAGTTTAATCATTATAAGCTATATTACTGATAGAATAGTAATTATTACTACAATATGGCATATTCTTATTAATTCTGAATCAATAATTTCCATGGTAGCAAGGAGATTATCTTTGCCTAATTTTTAATAAAAAAGAATTTTCTAAGCAATCTAATAGTATTCCTAAGTTAATCAGAGGATGCTAATATACTCAAGAGAATGTTGGGCTTATTAAAATCCTTAATAACCCTCATTTGCATATAATTACTTTACATACATTTATTTTGTGTATTGAAGAATATGCCAAAACACTTTCCCAAATCTCATTTTTCTCATAAAGTGCTAATGACTATGAAAATGTGTGACAGATAATTGTAATTTCTCATGTATTATAACTGAATAATAAAGGGTCTAACTGCACTTATGTAAAGGCCATGGAGTAATGTTTAGGTTTCCAGAAAATTCCCCTTGCCTCCAGTATTATCTTCTACTTCTGCCTGATACCCAGGATTTCTTTTCTACATGATAATTATCTTTTACCTAGAATTAGAACTATAGCTCCAAATATAAATATCTCAGGGACAGTAGATGGATAGGAAGCATAGCAGAAAAAATACAAGTAGATATACAAAGGAAAATTGGCAATTAGCGTAAAGAACACACTTAGGCTTCTGCACACATTTACTCAGTCCTAACTGATCAAGTTGTAACCAAAAACCACAAGTCCAGCTGCCTGTTACAATGAAAGCCAGACTCCTGAGACAGTCGCTGGTACAAAAGGGAAGAGATTTATTCAGGCTTCGCAGCCTGGGAGAATGGTGGACTCCCATCTCAGAGACCTTCTCATCTTCCTGCTCAAGCCTGTGCTACTTATAGGAATAGGGAGCGGAGGGCTTTTTTCTATTCAATTATCTTGCCAGCTTTGGGTACTCTCAGGTCCTGTCCATACATCTTTCTAGCCTTTGGTGAGGCTCAGTGTAAGAATCTCCCCTGTGCCATACTGGCCAATAGGGGAGGCTCCCAGTGCTCCCTGACTATCTACAGTAACACACTTGTTCAAGAATTCAAAGCAACTTCTAAATAAATATAATGGAATAAATGCATATTTATTTACTCCACCTTAAACTTGTGCCAAATAACAAATAATGGAAAGTTGTAGAAAAATACCAGCCTCAATAAAAAACAAGGATGTCTGCTTTCACCACTCCTATTCAACATAGTATTGGAAGTCTTAGCTACAGCAATCAGATAAGAAAAAGAAATAAAAGGCATCCAAATTCAAAAGGAGGAAGCAAAACTGTCATTGTTTGCAGATGCCATGATAGTGTACATAGAAAATCCTATAGACTCCACCAAAAAACTACTCAACCTAATAAGAAAATTTGGCAAAACATTGTGATACCAGGTCAATATTCATAAATCAAAGGCATTTTTGTACACCAACAATGAAATATTAGAAACAGAAACCAGGAAAAAACTCCTATCTGATATAGCAACAAGAAAAATAAAATACCTAAGAATAAACTTAACCAGGGAGGTAAAAGGCCTGTACTCAGGAAACTGTACGACACTGAAGAAAGAAATTAAGGAAGACACAAACAAATGGAAGCATGCACCATGCTCATGGACTGGAAGAATTAACATCATCAAAATGTCCATACTACCCAAAGCAATTTATAGATTCAACACAATCCCTATTAAAGTACCAATGACATATTTCACAGATATAGGACAAACACTTCAAAAATAAGAAAATGATCACAATCCAAAGCCATACCCTCTTTGAAATCTCTCTTCCAAATAATGTGAAATCTACACTAAAATGTGAAGAAACTCCATGCCACACACGCATCCTCAGATCTTGAGCAGGAACAAAAGTAAGTTCAGCAGTCATGATTGCCATCTTCAGAGCATTTGATTAGAAGATGAAGCTCTAGCGTCACTGTCATCCTTTGGGAGAACTGGGAGGTATCATTCTCGGTACCCCAGGATTGGAGGGGAGGCTCTGCTGAGTGAGAATACACATCAGTAATGTAATTTCTACTTGCGTATAACCCAACTGTAGGAAGAATGGCAGGAGAGGCAAAGATGGCAGGGAACAGGTGAAGTCTTTCACCTCAAACACAGTACCAGCTCTTGGGTACTCAAAATTAGGAAATATCTTTGTAGCTCACTGGAATAAACAAAAATAAAAATGACATTTCATTGGCTCAGAGTAATCACAGGCAATGTGATTCATTACTCTAGTTTTTTAAAGGTAAAGCTCAAAGCAAAGACTCAAGGGTTTGAAGAAGAGAGTTTAAGACAACTTCAGAAGACAAGAATCAAGTTGGCTTGCACCAAAAAGCCAAAGAAGCAAAAAGCAGAAGATGTTAGAGAGACGAAAAAGCATGCTAGAAGCAACAGAACATAGAACACGCATAACCAAAACCTTCCCTTCTAACCTCTCAACACAAACTCAAAATGAATAAAGAATGAATACATGAAACTCATAACAGAATCTATTAATATATGACACAGAGATCCAACATATAAAGAGAATAAAAGACCTGGAAAAGTATTTTCAGGTAGGAGAAAATTTTCCTGAAATAAATTTGTTAAAATGAAGGTTGAAAGTACCTAGCATCTGGGAGAAAAATAATTGAAACAGAATGATCAACAATGAGATAAACCCTGAAATTTCAGAACAAAGGGAAGAATTATACAGGCATGCAGGATGAAAACAAAAAGTCACCTATGGAAAAAGAAGGAATACTATCAGGTCGATGTCAGAATTCTCCACAGCTACACTCACTGCTGGAAAACTGAGTTAATATTTATAAGACAAACTCTGACCATGTGTTTGTCTTATAAATATTAAAGGGGGAAGGGGGAAGAGAGCAAGGAAAGTATAACAAGTATTTTATAACCAGTCAAGCTTTCAAGTATAAAGGCAAAGGACAGATTCTTTAAGATGAAATAATTCAGAGTTTGGGGAATATAACACCCAAGTGCTTTTGAGAAAGAATACTACTGGTAGACAAATGCCAGTCAAAAGAGTTGCATCAAGTAATTAATTCAGGAATGAAAAAGATAAACAGTAGAGATGGACTTTTAAATGTAGCTTTAGGTTTAAATCACTTTGGGAATTGTGATTACAAAACAGAATTTAAGCGGTATTGCTAAAACCAGGATGAGGAGTGGGAGAAGAAAAATACCTTCATTTCCTCTTCGTTCATAACAGGGAGTCAGTTTATATGCACTAAAATAACAAATGCATGATAACCTCTTAATCTTGTCATGAACTTCTCCAACATTTCAGGGACACTTTCAGGAACAATTATTGTCACTTACGATGGAGAAAGATGTATCTGCATTTTAACAAGTCCTTTATTTTTACTGTACCTCATTTTCGCTTCTGTTAAATTTAAGTACACTTAATTTTAAAACTCTGACAAGTAAAAATGGCAGGGCTAGTTTGACCTGGGCTTCTGATCAGTCTTTCTATCTACCCTCAGCCTGTGGAACGTAGTGGTTAACGGCACAGAGGCTGGACTCATCTCTATCTCCTTGCACAGCTGCTTTGCCTTGCTGTGTTTCGGTTTCCTCGTTAGAGAAGTGGGGATAGAGATAATATTTACTTCATAGAATTTCTCAGAAGATGAAAATGTCCAAGTGCTATCATCATGCCTGGCTTACTATACAGGTGCTAAATACATCACTTTTATTTCTGTTTTTTTAAGTTTAGCTAATATGTATTTGGAAAATATCATTATTTACATAAAAAATGAGTACTTTTAATCCAGTGAGAGGCAGAACTAAAACGCCATCAAATTTCCTGGCACTCGGTCTCCTGCATTATTGAATATGCATTCGTGACCCTTCAAGGAAATCCTACCCAAGGTCTGTGGGTACGCAGCAGTTCAGCATGGTGCGAAGTTTAAAATCCGTCAGTTTCATAAATACTTCGTTTGATCAGTTACATGTTCTCCATCCATTCGTGTGGTTGAGAATTTAATGGAGAAATCGGTGCTCATTTTGGAGTAGTTTACCTTGTACTTAGTTTATTTTATATTTTCTTCCTCCTATCACTCGCTAAACTGATTCCCAGTGTTTCACAACAATGAGAGGGAAACTGCTAGACAGCAAAGTCAGCGGAAACCTTAAATACCGGCCTACATGATGGGTGTTTGAAAAGAAAATAATCCAAAACAAACTTAAAAGCCATTCATAGTTCAAGTATAGCTGTTCATTGAATGGGACTCAGGATCAGCTCCTTTTTTAATTAAATTTATTGAGGTGACATTGTTTAATGAGAATATATAGGCTTCAATTGTTCATTTCTATGATACATGATCTATATATTGCACTGTGTGCCTACCACCAAAACTCAAATCACATTCCATCGCCTGTCCTTGACCTCCCTTACCCTTTACTACCCCCATCTCACCAACAACACTGTTGTCTATGTCTAGGAATTTCAGTTTTTTATCCCACATATGAGTGAAATCATATGGTTCTTAGGTTTCTCTAACTACTTGTTTCACTTAGCATGACATTCTCAAGACCCATCCATGTTGTCGCAAATGGCAGCATTTCATGTTTTCTATGGCTGAGGAGCAATCCATTGTATATATGTACCACGTATTCTTTATTCAATCACCAATCAAAGGACACTTGGTTGTTTCCATGTCTTGTAAATTTTGGTGGTAGATACCTGGAGAAGAGGTTGCTGGGTCATGTGGTAACTCTATTCTTGATTTTTCGAGCAACCATCAGATGGTTTTCCATAGTGGCTGTGCCAGTGTACAATCCCACCAGCAGTGAGTGAGGGTTCCCTTTTCTCCACAACCTTTCCAACATTTGTTATTGCTGATCTTGTTGATAATAGCCATTCCAACTCCTCACACCTGTTATCTTGTAGTTTTGCTTTGCATTTCCTTAATGGCCAGTGAAGTTGACCATCTTTTCATATATCTGTTGGCCGTTTGTATGTCTTCTCAGAAGAAGTGTCTGTTCAGGTCTTCTGCCTTCCAATTTTTCTTTTTTTTATTTTATTTTAATTGCTGTTCAAGTACAGTTCTCTGTCTTTTACTCCCAATTTTTCAATTGGATTGTTTGTTCGGTGTTGAGTTGTTCAAGTTCCTTATGTATTTTGGATATTAACCCCTTTTTAGAACTGTTTGCAAATATCTTCTCCCATTTGGTTTATTGCCTTTTTGTTTTGTTGTTGGTTTCTTTTGCTGACCAGAAGCTTTTTTGTTTGATATAGTCCCACTATTTATTTTTGCCTTTACTTCCCTTGTTTTGGGGATCAAATTCACAAATCTTCTCTAAGACTAAAGTCCATAATTTTACTACTTATGTTTTCTTCTACATAATTTATTGTTTTATATTTTGTATATCGTGTATTTGATTCACTTCAAATTAACTTTTGTATATGGGGACAAATTATGTTCTGTGAGGTCAATTCTAATGTTGAGAAATTTCTGTTTCTCTAAGAAGCATGGTATCAAATTACTACATCTTTATGGCTAGTGGCATTTCAAGAATGGTGCCATCATTTTCTTGCTAAGTAGATATGAAACAACCCAAATGTGTTCAGCATCTGCAGATACGTGCCCATCTCATGGGAAATTCTAGAAGTAATAATTGGTCCAGATTGGAACAGTGTATTCATAGGGGCCAATGGTATAAATAGATGGCCTTAGGGGATGCAAGCTTGCGAGCCTGACAGTGAAGCTATAAAGTTATAAAGTAAATTGAAATTGGAATAAACGTGCCAAACCATGGACTTTAATGTTTCATCCTGTTCAACTCTAAATGCTCTGAAGTAAAAAGATCTTGGCTGCATTGATGTAGCTCAGTTGCACTAATGGACAAAATGAAAAGAGACACTATTAATGAAGGAGCAATTGTAGCAGGAAGAAAAAATGAAAACTAAGTAACATAAGCAGTTTTCAGCCCTAAAACTACTTCTTACCTTTTTTAAAAATTTTCTCTACCTTGAAAGATAGGTGGAGAAATCATAATCTAAGGTATAAATGACCCCTCTGCTTTAGAGAAAAATGAACAAAAAATGGAAAATTATGACCTTGAAAATCAAACAGTAAAAGAGCCATATAATAAAATGAAACCTTAGGCATTGAGCCTTTCACAGGCAGTGTTTAGATTCTGAGCTTGCTTTGTTATTTATCATATTTTTTTAAGTGGTTACACTTATTTTTTAGAACTCTTCACACCTGTGTACACCATTTGACAGGCATCAAGACTGATATATTTTGGTATCATTTCTAGGAAGCTTATAAGTATTCACAAAATCTCCAGTGTTCATTTAACTTGGCATCTTTCGCTGAGGATTTGAACTCTCCTCTGCCTGGATTAGAGGATGTAGCTTCTCTCAGACTGTCTGGAAATGCCTATATTTAGTTTGCTATCAAGTATCTTCCTCTAATATCTTTCATGCCCATATGGCATATTAACACCAACCCCCTCCCCCCCCAAAAAAAAAAAAACCCAGCCACCATCTCCATGGAAACAAGCACAGATGTTTTGAAATACGCCTGCAAAAAGTACTCACCAATCAACAATCCTGTATTTTTTTAATTAATTCAAATATCTTGCTATCCGCTCGTTCACTTTGAAGCCACAGATTGTTTTTCATTCTGAGATATACTTTCTTCTTAATAATAGAAACAGATATGTCTCTTTGGTCCTACTGTCTCAAAATTCAGAAATAGGATTCCTCTCGAAAATCCCAGGGTACAGAGTAATTCATCTGTAATCACCATTCAGAGCCTTTTATCCTCTCAATAAAGGCCATGCCACAGTAATGTGAGTACCATCACTCTTCTTTTGCTATATCAAGCATTTTTTTCTGGAAGCATTTCTCTTGCATGAGCCAAAACATACACTTCCATTGAATAAGTATTCAGAATCTTACATAGCTCTGTTCTATCAATTATGCAAACACCACCTAACATTTTTCTTGCATTCGTCCTATATGCATGTTTTCCTTCAAATGTTACTGCAAACCAGAAGGACAGAGGCCTTTTATTTTTCTCTTTCTTTTATCTCTCATGTGGATAGAGTGTCTAAAATCTGACATGAGAAAGATTTTACCTGCCTGGATTCTACTTTGCGAATAGATTGCATTTTTTCTACCAACTCTTAGCCTGTATTAAAGAAATATCAATCAAGCTATAACACAAGAAGATGGAATCTGAGCGCTGAAGGAAATTACCATGTACATCAATTTTATTGCATAAGAAAATTATTTTAGAGGGAGTATAGTTTTATTAGTAGTCAATTAGAACTATTAACATACAATATTATTTTTTAAAGTGTACTGATAAAATTTACATAAGCTCAGATGAATTTGAGGCCCCTAGAAGTCACATGAATGGGAATAAAGAGAGGCTTAAAGATCATGCAAGTTAATGCAACAGGTAGTTTGAAGCCTAAAGAATGTTATTCTCTTCATCAAATTGTAGCTTTTTGAGGGTCTCAGCACTGGGAAGATAAGTTGCTACACACAGAGGTTAAATACACCCCATCATCCATTCTCAGCCCCTCGATGAGTTGGGGCTGAGACAAAAAATAAAAAAAAAAATAGAACTCAAACCTTGTTTCCCCTGTGTGACTGGTTCCTGTGCTGTGGAAAACAATATAAAACAAACAAACAAACAAACAAACAAACAAACAAATGGAAGACACAGTTCCAGGTCATGAATTTTGTCATGTGGTAGGGAGGTTGAAATCTAATCACATGAATCAGACTCATAATACTTTTTTCCTTTTCTTTTTTATTGTTGTTCCATTACAGTGGTCCCACATTTTCCCCCTGTTGCTCTTCCCTGCCCTGCCCCCGCCTGCTCCCACAGTCAGTGCCCACCCCGCTGTCCATGCCCATGGGTCCTCTATACATGGTCCTTGACTTGCTCCTTCCCATACTTTCCATTGTTGTGCCCCTCCCCCCATGCCTCTGGTTGCTGTCGTTTGTTCTTTATTCCATGTCTCTGGTTCTAGTTTTGCTTGACTACACCTAATCACAATACTCTTAAGGTAGACATGTGTGTTATAAATTATAACCCACTAGTTATATAATAACTCTTAAAATTTTTAGCATTGGTATAATAACTGCATTCTTATTAGATGAAAGGTCACGGGTCTTAAGGCAATCTTATAACTCAGATTATTTCACTGGAAGAAATCTTATCTTCAAAGTGTATAAACAACAGTTCCAGTCTGGTGGGTCAAGATGCTGATGCATGTTTATGATTTTTTACTAATATATCTTGTGTGTAACTCAAAACCCAGAGTCAGTGGCTTTTAGGAAAGATGAGACATAGTAGTGCCTTTTTCATGGAAATTTTACTTCACCATTTCAATGCTGTCACGGTCAAGGAACCCACAAGTTCCTACCTTCTGGGACATCAGGAACTGTAAGTCAGGCCCCTGGATTTGATTCCTTCACAAACATCTACAAATTGTAAAGGCTGTTGCATAACTATGTCCCAGAATTTCTAAATATTTAGTCCCTAACGGTCATTAAGTTTACTACATAATTTATTGTTTCAGGTCTTATATTTAAGCCCTTGGTCCATTTTGAGTTAATTTTTGTACATGAAGGAAAACAGTAGTCTAATTTCATTCTTTTGCCTGTAGCTTTCCAATTTTCTCAGCACCATGTATTGAAGAGGGTTAATGTTCTCCACTGTATGTTTTTGGATCTTTTGTCAAAGATTATTTCCCCATATAAATGTAATTTTATTTCTGAGCTCTCAATCTTGGTACCTGTATACAATGGAATGCTACTCAACCACAAGAAAAGGTAAAAATACTGCCATTAGTGAGAACATAGATTGATCCAGAGAATAGCATGCTAAGCAAAATAAGTCAGACAGAAAAAGTCAAGAACTACATGATTTCACTCCACATGTGGGATATAAAACTGGAAGGAAAAATGAACAACTAAGAAAAACAAAGGAAAATTCAGACACAGACGACAGTGTGGTGTTACCAGAGGGGAGAGGGGCGGGGAGGTTAGTGAAGGGTACAGAGGCTCAAATACAAGGTGAGAACAGGAGAGCCGACTTTGGGTGGTAAACACACACTGCGATATACAGATGTATATTCATAGAACGTGCACGTGAAACCTATCTTTTTATTAACCGATGTCGCCCCAATAAATTTAATGAAAAAATAAAAAAAATAGAGATTCTTTGAAAAGCTTCGATCACTCCTCTGCTTAAAACTGGCAGTGACTCCCTGTTTCCTCCAAGTCATCATCAAGTCCGCAGTGGCTCTGAGGCCTAACGCGACCTGGCTGCTGTCTCTTCCCCGCATGGCTCAACCTGCTTCTGCCACTCCCTCGGTTTCCCAGGTAACCAGTGCAGAGCCTTGGCAGGGCTTTTCCTCTGTGCCTGGGCTGCTCTTCTCCCAGATATCTGCTGGCTGTATCTGTCACCTTCTGTGTCTGTGCCCAAAGGATCCCTTTTCAATCCCGTCCAACCTGCCCTCGTGTTTTAAAATTGTAACCCGTGTGCCCTTTCCCCTTTCTGAAGTTCCTTCCTTTAGTTTTCTTTCTTTCTGCCAGCCTATGCCATCTTTGTACAAACTATGCACTTTGCATATTACGTCTCTTGCTCTCCTCCCCTAGTATGTAAGTTCCATGAAGCTGGACATATCTGTTGTTTTGTTAGTGATGTATCTTCAGTACCTGGTGCTTAATAACAAAAGGAACACAAGGAAAAGTTGAATGAATGAAATGAATGGAAAAATGATCACCCAGTAGGTGAGTGGTGGCCATAGAATTTGTATACAGGTTGCTTTCCTCCATTCACTCATTAGATGTAGGCTCTGAGCCATGCTCCCCAGTGCTGGGGGGAAAGGGAGCCTCAGCTTTTCCTGCTACCCCTGAAAACAGCAGTGGCTACAAATTGAAAATGCAGCAGTGTAAAGAATGAGATCTTTGTTCTTGTCAAAGAGTATGATGCCTTTATGGACCTCCTGTAGTCCTCCTGTTCTTTCCCAGCGTAGATTGTACTTGAACCTTATCAATCAGAGGCACTCCTCCCCGGCAACTCCATGAGCTAATGACATTAGTTCCAGATGCAATAATAAAACTGTCATCAAGTGAAAACTCCAAGCTGCTCATGCCTTCCTTCCAGTGTCTGCTGGTAGCTGAGTCAGCCTCCACACTGGGCTGGCCAGCCATGGTGGTGTGGGTGCAGGGTTGGGCAGTGGACTTCATTAAACCATTAACCTTCATCACCAGTTTTTTTCAAATTAAGAAAAAAATGCACTCAAGATGTAGTATGTTGTTAATATGAAATATGGATCTTTTAAGACTTTCTCATTCCATTTTAGAACACAGACATACTTATCATGCCCACCTGAGCAAGCTCTGGAAAGGGAACTAATCACGGCACCAGAAGGCATGCATAATTGGGATTAAGCTCTTGGAGGAACATGAGGATGATTTTTGCAATTCTGCTCAGTGGTGAGTCTCCCTCCATCAAGCCAGCAGGCCCAGCCTTGCATGGCCTAAATGAGATTACTGGCTCAGGACAAGGGAAGCTCCCTTGCCAATAGCATTTAAGTCACTTAAGTCATTCAGAGACAGTTCAGCCAAGGTCATCCTCATTAGAGATGAACTTTCACCTAACAGAGAGGTCTAGACCTTAGAAGAGAGACTGAAGAATACAATGAGTGGTCAGCAGTCAAAGCAGCCCTGCTGAGTTCAGGCTGTGTAACAGGGAAGGGATCCCAGCCAGGATCCTGCAACCTATTCACAAAGAGGAGCCCTCAACACCAGCTTTTCCCTTATGCTTTCTAAATATTAACTTCGGGAACAATGCTGTGAAATTAGAATAGCGAAAACTATGAAGAGGTGAGAATAACTGACAGTAATACTAGAAGGAAGGGCTGGTCTGCCTGACTGTCCAGGCTGCACAGATTTAGTGTCCCCGCCCCCAAAGCTTTGCCCTAACTGATGGATTTCTCAGTTCCATTCTTCTGGCCTCTGAAGTCTCGTGAAGCAGAGATTTATTTAGGTTGATGAGCATCCGCACTGCAGAATGCAAGAACCTTCAGGTGGTTTAATGGGCTGTAAGCCTTTGACCCATCGTGCATTGCTTTTAGGAGATTGCTTCCAATGCCTGTGTGAGTTTACCTGCACTGGGGGAGTGGGGTCAGGTTTGGATGGAGAGGGATTTGAAGCATGAAATACACTGAGTTTCAGCAGAATTGAGTGGAATAGGTGTTCCCAACCCCAGGAAGGCTCTGCCTGCCCAGCAGTAGCAGTGGTACCTGATGCCTGTAGGAGATTTGTGGTCAGAAGAGAAAGTCAAGTCATACTTGGCCCGGCAATAGTCAATGGTCTGGTGAGAAAAAGGGAAAGAAGCTGCCTGTCCCTGGGCTTTTCATGGAGCAGTCCTGTCCACTCATTGGGAAGACGACCGCAGCAATCACTGGCCTTTGGCACTGGGCCAGCCTGCTCCTTGCCTGAGTTATAAAATCTTTGCTTTTCCCTCTGTAACTTCAAGTTCTGTGCCTTCAGACTCAGGACCCCAAAGCCCACCTCACCTACAGTTTCATTTCTGGCTTCTGGATCTTGGCCTGCCCTGTCCAGGTCTTGAATTTGCATAGGCCCTTGATTCCAACATACTGTGCTGGATGACCTCCTGAGGCAAACTTCAGGCTTGTTTTCCCCCACCCCCAGGTCATTGGAACTTAACATTTCCGAACACCCAACTAAGTCCCAGCCTTGCCCATGTGAGGGTAGAGAACCCTGCAAGTTTTCTTTACAACTGTTTCCCTTTCTTGCTATTTGTGTTACATGGCTCCTTTGTCTAGTTCCATGAATACCCTTCAGGCTGAAAGGGACTTTCGTGGCTCACCTGGGAACCAGGT
>PVKM010021784.1:0-22309 GCA_004027735.1 Carollia perspicillata | reverse complement strand
GTAGGGGCTCCTTTTTTCTTTCTGCCACATAGAATTCCATTGTATATATGTACCATAGTTTTTTGATCCATTCATTTACTGATGGGCACCTAGGTTGCTTCCAACACTTGGCTATTGTAAATTGTGCTGCTATGAACATTGGGGTGCATAGGTTCTTTTGGAATGGTGTTTCAGGGTTCTTGGGATATAATCCCAGCAGCGCAATTGCTGGGTCAAAAGGCAGTTCCATTTTTAGTTTTCTGAGAAAATTCCATACTGTTTTCCATAGTGGTTGTACCAGTCTGCAATCCCACCAACAGTGAACTAGGGTCCCCTTTTCTCCACAGCCTCTCCAACACTTGTTGTTTGTTGCTTTGTTTATGATGGCCATTCTTACTGGTGTAAAGTGGTATCTCATTGTGGTTTTAATTTGCATTTCTCTGATGGCTAGCGATATTGAGCATCCCTTCATGTGGAGACACACATTATCTTTATTTTTCTGGACAGTAAGCAAACCTGCCCTCTGTTCCAGATAGACACGCTGAGTCTATCTTTTAAGACTGTTTTGCTATATAAAAATGTTTGAAAAGACTCAGGCCAGCAGTGCCTCTGCTCCTAAGACATACAGAATGGCGAGAGACCCATGGAGAACTGTCTCCCAACAGTTATTTTCTCCATGATACAGACAAGGAATCTGAGCTTAGAAAATCATTTGTTTATTCCAGAAATATTTATTGAGCACAGGTATGTGTTAAAGTCAAAGAGCTAACAAGCGGAGGAGAAGCAAGTCAACACAGGCTTTAAGTCACCAACTTGTCATTAATTTAATTCACTAACCCCGCTTACTCCCTCACCTCCTCAGCCATTATCTCTATCGCCTCCCCACCTGATGACCAATGATATAAAACAGTAATGAACTTGGTGATTGACACTAGTTAAGATGGTAATGGCCTTTGGGACCAGTGCTTTTCCTGTCGTCAGGTTCTCCGTATGCAGCCTGACCCAGCCCCAGACGCGCAGGGCTGCCTGAGATGTGGTAGTGGTGTGGCAGGCCCTGGGAAGAGTCAGACTGGTGTGTTGAGGTCGGGTTTGCCAGCACATGGAAGACAATGGTACTAGGTGGTGATTTGAAAGTTAGGTTAAATGTAAACAATTCTATTATGGGAAATTTAGTTTTGTAACTTGGGAATCATTTAGTTTCTGTACAAAATTCATAAGGTTCTCTTTTCCTCCGCTGTCCCCTACACTAATTAATCAGGGTTATGTTCTGTTTGTATAATGATACCATTAAATGACTGGACAAAGGCTCTATACCTATCTAGCTTGTGGGATGTGCCTGAATTAATGAATCTGGAAATATTAAGTGATTACAAAGTTGGAACCTGGGGAGAAGCCTCTTTTCCAAACAAAGAGGTCTCTGCCATCCCTCACAAAGCTCTCCCAGGCTGCAGTGTCTCTCCTCTCTCAGCACAGGACCACCTGAGGGCACGAGTTTGACAGTTTTCCCAAGAAAATAATAGAAGTGGACACAGTAATGGAAGGGTTGGCATCTAGCTTTGAACTGTGGTGAGGAAACAAAGAGAAGCCTAGCTGGTCCACCATTGCCCCTTTCAACCCAGCGATGCCAGGAGAAACATCGTCCCGCTGGCATCTCTCTGTCACAAGAGGAGCTGTTTGTACCTTTAAGAAAATGAAGGGGAGAAGCCTGACTGGGTGCTCATTGAACGCAGCCTCCGTGTTCATGGGGTAGCGTAACCCAGTGAGGATTTCTCTCCTGCTGCCCCAGCCCCCTCAGTGCCCGACGCTGCTGGCTCTCTTCCCTTGGCCTGTTTCGCCTCCCGTTGAGGCCAGAGCAAATCTAATTAGTGAAGAATTGGGAGGAAAGAATGTTAGAGAGTCTGCCCGCCCCCTAAACCACAGCAGAGGGGGGCCGTGACTCTTCCCTGTGAAACCCTTGCTGTCAAAGCTTTCCTCCTCATCTTAAATGGTAGGCAAGGAACAAAATTTACATACAAGCTCTCTGTGATGGAGCCAGGCCTCTTTCAGAGCAGATGATTCTGGATGATGTTCGAGCCATTTATCTTGCGAAAGAATTCTCCCTTCAGGCAAGCTGTCTGGGTCTGGACCAGAACAGAGGAAAAGACTTTGTGCACCTTAAGAGTGAAGTCAAGTAGAGGAAGAGAGTCAGAATCTACGGAGCCAAGTTGTGTCCAAGAATGAAAATGGGCCTCAGGAGCCAATATTCTCCCGATATTCTTAGTAGGGTGAGGGAATGATTCCTATGCTTTGCTCTGAATACCGGAGACCCTTTCATGGCAGTGGTAAAATGACCTCAACCAACAAAACCAAACAAAAACCCAGCAACAGTGTGTGAAGTGTCACTTTCATGGTTCCTTGGTTCTGCTCCTTTTCCCCCAGAAAGAGCCTTCAGAGCAGCCAGGGTGCCTTTCTTGGAGTGAACGAGGCAAGATGCCCACAAACACATACGGCTCCAGAGGAACCTTCCGCACAGACAGTCTCCCCCTCACACTTTGTTCCTTGTGATGGTTCTGCCTTCAGTTTCTTTGTTGTTGATTTTGGTTGATCTGTTTGTTTTGGGTCTCCCCTACCCCGCGGTGCCAGGAAGCTGTACACACACTGGAGCATTTGGGGCTGACTTGGCAGGGTGATGTGGCTGCTGGCAGTTTCCAAAACATGACACCAGTGAAAATATGAACCAAATGTTTTCTGCATGCTAAGGTGTGAGGTCTTCATTATGCCTCGGAGGGCAGAGAGCGTAAAGAACCAGACAGTTTTGGGTCTCGGTCCTGGCTCTGCCTCCTCATAGCTCGGTGACGTCTCTGAACCCAATTCTTTATAAAATGACGACTCTCTACTCACTTCATCATGGCGCCATTGAGGCTAAACAAAGTCATTTATTGGTGCCTACTATGTGCCAAGTAGTGTGTGCTGAAGGAGCTCCTCTAGGCAGGTAGGAGCACCTCAAAAGCAAGGTCATTTCTTCTTCCCGCCGGGTCTGGCCATTAGAGTCTGGGCTTGGCTGGGCTTGCATCTTGACTTTGCCCCTTGCCACCTCTGTGTCCTTGGTTAATAACCTTTCACTGGGAAAGTGGAATCACAACCCCACCGACCTCACAGAGTTCTTGTGGGAACTAAGTAAGATACAACACTTCCCCCGGGGCTCGGAAGGTAATCCATGAGTGTCAGCAATTGTTATTGCTGTACTTGTCTGCCCTGTGCCTGACACAGACCTGTGTGCTGTAAACAGTAAATGCTCAGAGGCTTGCTAATTCCATTTTCCATAGTTCTTCGTCTGACAGGTTGCAGTCACTGTGCCCCTCTGGGGCTGACCCCATGAAAGGAAGAGAATGTTTTCCTGAGGGAGTTGAAATCTGATGCTTCCCTTCACACGTTTGTTCCTTTAATTGTGACCAACTGACAAAAGGAGAACGGGGGACCAACCAGCTCCGTGTCCTGGGGCGTCCGTGCGCCCCATGTACCCATTTACTTCGGTGGAGCCCAGCCGCTCCGATCTTCAGCCCCGTTTGTAGTGCAGAGAAAGCCGTGCCCGGGATGTCCACTCAGCCCGTCGCTGGAACACGGGCCCCACGCATGCACCTTTGGGGGAGGGGCGAGGGTGGTGGTGGTGTGTGTCGGTGGGAGTGGGGTGGGCGTGGTCTCAGCTGGGAGAGCAAGGTACAGAAGTTGATGACTCAAGGGTCTTTTATTTTCCTCTGGCATTTCTAAAAGGTAGCTTCTGATTACACAACTATCCCACATGCCTAGCCAACCTCAGTTACACCTCAGGCTTCCTCTCCTTCCCACTGGCTTCTTCCTTTGAGTTGGAGCAGATATTTATAAAGATCAGAATCTACTAATGAAAGAGACGAGAAGCAGCAAGAAATCATTTCAGGGAGTGAACGTTTTGGGGGTGGGGTATATGTGTGGTTTCATTTTATCGTTTCCAGTTTTGTAGATATGTTTAGCTTAGTGTTGGATACCTCAGGGGTCGTTGTCGGGCTCTGACTGGATCCCTGGCCCCCAGGCCTTGCTTTCTCTGCACTACACTTCCCAGTGGGCTCAGGGACCCTCAGGGCTAGGGCTGCGGAGGGGATGGGTTTAGCTGTGGGGTATTGCTCCGTTCCTCATGTGATGTCTGGAGAACTATTCACATTTCGAAGTGGGCCTTTAACCTAAATTTCCTAAGGTCCCTGGGTGGCTTGACTGGTTGCCAATTGTGACTTCTGGAACATATGAGCCAGAAGTATTTTGATGTGGAGGGCGGGGAGAGGGAATTAATCCAGAGCAGAGGTGGGAGAATTGATAAACCAGTAGGAGTTATCACTGGGTTTACACTTAAATCCTGAAAACATAAACCAAACAAAAACCCAACAAACAATGTGTGAAGTATTACTTTTAAATGTACATGGTTCTGCTTTCAGGATATGACTGCAAACCCAGTTAGTTACATGGGCTCTGAGGCCAGGTGGCATTAGAGATGATTTAGTGTAAGCTATGTGGAACCTGAGGTCCGCCGGGGTTAAACAGCTTGCTTCTGGTCTCATTGCTAGGAGCAGAGCCAAGGCCAGGGCACAGGCCTTGTGATTCCTTCCTTCTTCAAGGCTCTTTCTGTTATTCTCAGTTCACATACCTGTCCTTGATTGAGGGACAAAAAAAAACCCTCTGGCTTTTCCACCAACTCTTAACCATTGGCTAACCCCTCTTTCCTTTTTTAAAATGCATTTTCCTGCTCTTCATTTTGGCTAAGTTTCTTTTACTTCTTTCCTCTTCTTCCGCATAACATGTGCACATGGAAACAAAGTAAATCACATGTGAAAGAATTTAAATTAAAAATCATCATCTCCCCTGGCCACTCACCAGAGGTATTCTTTTCTTACTAGCTCTGTTTTTGTTTTTTTCCCTGGAAATGACTGCCAAACTCTAAATACGGTATTCATATCTAGGTTTCTGTCTCTATCACCTTTTTACAACATTTATTAAGCCTCTGCTTAGAAAGGTGGGGATTTAGCCCTGATTCTCTCCTGACCCCTGCCTTCTCTCGACGTTTCATCATTACTTTTACGCCTTCTAGTGGTTGCCTCTTACTGGACGTTGAAACTTGCACCTTCATTTCGTGTTCCAGCAACTTCGAGTCAGTTTCTGAAGGTGAAGTTCTGAGCCCTCCGAGGATTGTTTCCTTACCGTACTCCCTCCTACATGTCCCCCTTTTGTTAGCTCCATAATTACTTCCACATTGTATTCACCTTCCCATGGTTTTTTTTTTTGCAACCATGTCATGTCCTCTCTGCTTTTGGCTAATTCTCGAAGTTCAAAACCAATGAATGGCATGTATATATTACATGGGCAATTTTTGTTTGTTACTTGGTCAAATAAATGTGTTAGGATCCTTCTCCAGGAGACTTAATGTCCTAACTTGAGGGCCTGTCAAAAGTAGTAGTCTTAACATCAAGGTCATGATCGACCTTTTTATTGTTTCATTGGTTGCTTAGGATCATCTGACCAAGGTTGATAACTCTGTCATTTTCTCCTGGGAAGGTCCCTGTCAGCCTTTGTTTTTTTCTGGACTTCTTCCTCCTGTCTCCCTCTCACACTTCGCTTCACAGTGAAATAAGGGTAAATGCTGCTGAGTTTTCTCAGACACAGGATCTGTCGGAATTTGGAAATCTAGTCTGAGAGGTAAGCTCAGTCAATGATGAGCTCGAATCTTTGGCCTCCCTTGGGACCCCTGGAAGGGAATCATGTGTAATAAGAGGAGAAACTGGTCTTTTGGACGATCAATTGGTATTGCTGTTGGGTTTAATTTTCTTTGTATATTTATTTATTTTTGGTCCTTTCTTTCCAAAGGAGGATGTCAGTATAATAGATGCTGTTTGTTTGATGGATCCCGTTGTGATTGATGATAATGATTCTGATGCTTTTTGTCGGACCAAGATAATAAAAAACCCAAGGGCATTTATAATATGCCTAACAGGGTTTTATATCAATTAGTGGGTATCCAAGGGCTTTATATAATACATCGCTGGAAACAGCTACTTAAGGAAGAGCTTGGAAAAAATCTCAAAAATTATCCCAGTTCCAAAGTTTGATACCTGCTGTTCTAAACTGCCATTCTGATATTTGATTTGCATATTATGTGGAATATTGAAATACATCATTTACCAAGCTTGCAATTTCTCATGCTGAAGAAAATAGGCTATTAGGAAATGCCCAAGCCAGATTTAGAAAAAGATGTTTGCAGCAACTCCAAGAGTTGCTGTTAACCATAATCTCCCCCCAGATAATGGATGGCCCCAGGAGCTGGATCCCTTTGGAAAGCTCTGCCTCACCATAGCTGTGTGTCCGCTTCCCTCCATCCTTGGATCTTGGATGGGAGAAGAGAAACACGGGGCAGTAGCTGTTGAAAAGCGGCTCTCTAGATTTGACTCAAGTCTCGACAGAATGTTGAAAGTGGGTGGTGACATATATTCTCTGCAACTCATAAGCCCTTCTGAAACAAGGGCTTCCTTTCAACATGATGGGGTGTTTGGCGTTGATGAGGTAGATGCGTATTCCTCAGGTGCCATGAACCCGGGGGCAGGGGCCTCTGCTGTGTGTCCAGCGTTTGTAGGTCTGTAAGGAATCCCAGGTCTGTAAGGGAGAAACAAGCTCTTTCCTTGTGCTTCCGGTCAAGGTGATTTGGGCAAAAAAAATAAAATAAAATAAAACAAAAATTGATTTTTCTCACGTGCTTCACAAGTATGCTGGCCCTGGCTGTGCCTGGAAAACTGCAGGGGTCCATGCATGTCTGTACCGAGTGGGTAGGGGGTGCATAAAGGGAAGCAGGAGTGAGAATATGATTGGAAGAGTCCCTGCTTGAGAACCCCTCACCTAAAAGGCACCCCCATACCCACCAATTTGTGCATTCATTAAAGTATCTTCATTGGAAAGTAGCTAGTCTATATTGTAGCTGGCTCCGACATTCCTAAGGCCTCAAGTTATACCAGCTGCATTAGGCCTTCTGAAGGTCTTTCCATGGTTTGGGCGTAAATACAGAGGGCTCAGGCTGTTCCAGTCTTTTACAGTTGATCTGGTTTCTAATCACTTTCCCGGGATGCCATTCTGTCCTTTTGCCAAATATAAGTGGGTATATGTATATATACCCCGCTTCGCCGACATCATCTGTCGGTCCGTCTCTGAGCCACCCCCGCCCATCTTGGAGTGATTTCTTTCTATCATGGCTGTTAGAATCACCACACAGTCTCAGCTCTTTGCCTGTAGTTACTCAAAGTTATGTTTCCCCATCCATGTCTTCATTATTCCTTAACCCCATCAGACAAAATGGTCCCTTTTTATGACAAATATTTTATAATAAACTATTGCAACCTTGCAATAAATCCTATAGACAAAAAACCTACCCTAGACACATAACTACAAATATGCCCTAAATATAACATAATAAAGAAGTAAAAGAAATGTAATTTTAAAATAATCTGTATTTATATCAGTTGGGTTTTAAAAAAATTTTTAATGAAATGGTATGTATTTATATCTGACAGGAAAGAGATGGCATAGTAAAAAGAATTTAATTGAAAGGCCTTGGATGAATGTAAGGGCAGGGTTCAGGGAACCAACCGAAGTTAGGGAGGGACCCAGAGACTAAGGACAGCTGGAAGTTCCCACCCGCCCTCCCCAGGCCCACAGGAGCCCCAGGAGAACTCAGAGCTGGTGGAGGGAAGGCAGCCCCACCCAGACCCTGAGGTTAAGAAGGAGGGGATCAGGGAGTGAATACCCAGCCTGTCTCTCCTCCCTCTCCGGGGATCTCCTGCCACTGCCTCTCATTGGTTGAATGCTGGAAGCCAGGGGGCAAGGGAGCCTGGGAGCTGCAGTCCACAGAGCTCAGCATCCTGATGCAAAAAAACAGGAGAAAGGCAGAGAATGGGGCAGGGTGGGGTGTGGACGAGAGGAAACCAACATATATTTCAGTCTGCTCATGCTAGGTGCTACCATGCTGGAAGACTTAAGGAAAGGTCAAATCCTCGTACTTTGGCATAGGATTTCCCTATGAATTACAGGAATTCAACAACTGTGTTGCCTTGATTTGGCAACCCTGATGTTCTCAAATGGTGAACAACTCTTGGTAAAAGTCCCAGACTAAACCAAACACAATCTTCTCTTTCCAGGTTATGTTTCTGAAAATTTCATCATATATTAAAATCATGCAAAAATACATTTAGCTTATACATATAAAATTGAGTTCATGTCTCATATAACTTTAAATATATATTTTTTTCTGCATGGATGGCATTAGAGAGTCTGGTGGAGGGGGGTGCAGGGCAAGCATCTGTTCAGCAGGAGTGTCTTGTCTATTACAGGGCAGTTAGCATCCCTGACGCCCACCCACTAAGTGTCCACAGCACCACTCCAATTATGGTAAAAACCAAAGTGAAGCACCCAACAATTTTCAAAACGCCCTGAGGGTATGGCCTGCCCTGCTAGGAGCCGCTGCTGTAGCTATTTCTGGTGCCACTTACCATGTCATCATCACCCGCGAAATGGCTAAAGGTGTCAGTTTCCTCCAGTTGGGGTAAAACATAAAAAAATTCCCGTAAATTAAAATGCTGCCTTCTTAACACACAATACAATATACAGATGATGTATTATAGAATCATGCAGTAGACACCTATATAATTTCATCAGCCAATGTCACCCCAACAAATTCAACAAAAATTAAAATAAATAAATAAAATGGCTGCCTTCTTTACCTTGCTGGGGGGCAGGCGGTTTGCCAACCTTTGTTGGCTAGGAGAGGACATGGCACAGGCTGGTTGCTGTATGAAGGAAACTCACCTCCAGTTCTCATTACTGTAAAAGTGTCCTCATCACCTCTCTCTCTGCCTCTGTGTTCCTGCAACACGGCCTCCTGTCCACAGCTGTCGGAGCTGCAGCTACCGTGGCCCAGCCACTGCTTCCTGCAGCATCAGATCAGCCAAATGTGGGCTCCCCGGCACAGGTGACGGTACCAGCGCCTGCATCCCTGCTATCCTATCAGCATTCCTCAGTCTCCTCCCAGGACTGCTCTCTGCCAGTTTCCCTCCACGTCCATGCCAGCCACAGTGACCCCCACTGCCGCCTCACGGCATCTGTGGGGACCACACCCCCACCTGAGCCTAATAAGCTAGGCCACTTTATGTCATGATGAGTCATGCTCAGTCTACCTGTAGCTGTTCCCTCTCATTTCCATGACCTTTGTTTGGCAGGGTTGGTGTCTCAGGGCCCCCAAAAGGCTAGCAGGAATATATTACTCCCAGGTGTACTATCCAGCAAATAGAATTCCTTTCTAAAGGACTGACGTGCCAGTATGCCTATGCTATTTTGCAACTTGGAGAGCGGCTATGCCACCTCCACAGTGTCTCCCTCACTTGGAGGATCTGGCCTATCGTAGGGGAGAATGTTTTGACCTCGGGCTGGTTGGCCATGGAGGGCTGTGTATGTGGTCCCACTTCTGCACCCCTTTCTGTCACAGATGCTGACGTGATGACCTTCTAGTGGCGTTAGCACACCACCTCACTTGTCCGTGAATGGGATTCCCCTATAATTGTGCAGTGGCATCTGATCACTTGCCTAGTATGCACTTTTAGTTTTTTAAAATCAGATAATGAGCAGAAGCTTTAAACATAGCATTGGACCGAAGAAGTGGGGTGTGGGGTAAAACCCACCCGTGAAACCTCTTTCAAGTCATCAGTTACCTGTGCTGAGGCATACGCCGAATCCCAGACATATTCTGAGATGCCTACGGCGGAGGATGCTCTGGGCTAAACTCTCTGGAGCTGCAGAGATGGACGACAAGGCTGAGCGTGCTTACCGTCTGGTGGGGAAATCAGGCCAGCAAACAGAGCAGTTCGTTATGATTTGGGACCAGACAAGGGAGGGGGCAAAGCAGGTAAACATTTTCTCACGGTAGCATTTGAACCACGTCTGGAAGGTAGAATAAGATGGTAAAAACCTAGAAGGAGAAAAAGTGCTGCTGACTAGCAGGAGCAGATGCTGTTTGTAAATCACATGCTAAAAGTGTGTGGAAGGCTTGGGTGGTGGTCAGTGATTTAGGATTGAAGATATACAGGATTTATGCAGCTGTGAGCCAAGCAGAGAAGGAAAGTCAGGGCTGGACAGCAGAGTGCTTTGACTGTCCTGCTAAGGAGCAGAGGCTGAGCTTGGGGGCTTTGCTGCTTCCTGTGGTTATTGAGGAGGAGGTGAAAGAGTAGAATTAGATTCTAGGAAGGGGGCCTGGGGCAGTGTGAAGGAGGGATTGGAGAAGCAAGTAAGCAGGAAGGAGATGGTTAACAGGCTACTGTAATATCTCTGGCCAAGATGATATGGGCAAAAGGCCTGCATATGTTTGTGTCCCATACCAGTGGAGGGGTGCATGCATTTTACTTCTTAGTCATAATAGAGAAATGCCTGATGCCTTTATTGCTTTTCTTACTAGGTAAGGAGGTTTACTAACCTGGTCAACTTTTAACCTGCTCAGTCTCACCGAGGCCAGGCCACAGAGGCGACGGTCACATTTCCTCTGTGCTCTCACTAGTGTTGGGAATAGAATGTGATATAATCTGGGAGTGTGAAATCATAAAAGGAATTCAGATTATTCTTGGGCAGGCTGCTGACTTAATGTTTCTAAGCAATAGCTAGAGTTTACATCCTCATCTAGAGAGAGGAAAAAAAAGTTCTCTCTAAAGCATGCACTAAAGAAAAAGGCTGAGAGGATTGATTTTTTTCTGCGACAAATCCATAAATATTTACATAAGTGCAAGTTACAAATCTGTGGCTTTGAGATTATCGAATTTCACTGCTTTTACACTCACAGCATATAAATTTCCAGCAGGCATTTGCTGGTTGTGAATGCTTGGTCTTTGGAGAATTGTCTCCTAGTTTGTTTCCTTTGCTCTTGGAAAACAAATCTCTCTTGTGCTGTTTTTAATGCTCTCTCACTTATGGTTATGGATTGGACATTGGCAGTCCTGGGCTTTGGCCGAGGGGGCTCCACAGTGATGGACTGCTTACTAATGGGGGCACTCCATCCCGAGCCAAGAGGTTGCTTTTAAAGACCCTTTTGGTAACACAATAATTCTCCCCATAAGAGATCCCTAGATGGTAGTGGAGTTCCAAAGTCTTTGTGGAGTTCTTAAGCAAATGAAAAAAAAAAAAAAAAAGACAGGAGTGTGGGAACTGACTGTGGGAGTGGGCCAGGGGGCCGGGTGGTGGGAGGTGTGATGGGCAGACGAGGGCAAAGGGGGAAAAACTGGAACAACTATAATAGAATAACAATAAAAATGATTTAATAAAAAATGCTAAAGATCATGTCCCTTTAGCAGAGAGGCAAGTTAATAAGTCTTCTTTAAATGTGAGGGTTATAGCTGACATTTTGCACCTGGGTAGACCTCACCTATTTTATTCCCGACTTTTCTTTGCAGACCTGTGCTTGCTGAGTCAAGTGTTCTTTGAAATTCGTTGTGGATTGGTCAATTGCTAGGCTTTGGGCTGATCTACTAATCTCAGGAATCCCAGTCTGTATATGGTGGGTAGCGAATTTCTTCAGTGGCAGGGGACAAGGCCAGCCCCTGTGTCCTGCATGTGGCAGGCAGTTAACACATATTAGTGGAGCTGGGAGTAGTTGACCTGAAAGGAGTTCTTACGTGTCTTTTGTCAAAATAATTTTAAGGTTTGGTTTTAATTTTGAGAAGGTGCTACACAAAAAGTAAACAAAACATACTTAAAATTCCTGACAATGGACCATGCCAAGGATTGGATTTTATGTTGATGTGCTTGGGTATATTAGATAAATACAGAAAAACTTACATTTGTAGAAGGCCTGCTTTGGACAGAGAAACAAAGGGACTGTTTCTATCTTGTCCTGGGACTCAGCTTCTCAGCTGGGTACAACCCAGTCGCTTGCAAAGGTGGGATTGGTAGTAGGTAGGCTTAGAACTGGGTCTAACCCCTGCCTCGGAGCTGAATACCCAGCCAGCCCGAATGAGCAAAGGGTTTACCTAGATCCCACTGCAGAAACTGATCGTGGTCCTTATGTGAGATTTGCAATGGGAACTCTACATGAGAGGTGGATTTCTCAACAAGCCTACAAACTAAGACCACAGAATGAATGGCGGTTGTTCCATCAGATTTTGTGCCATTGGATAGGCCTCTGGGCCTGGAAAGGGAACTTGGAAGAGCAGGGCAGGACTCTAGCCTTAAGAGGAAGCTGTGTTCCTAGTCAGATGACTAGAACAGGGAGCCGAGACAGAACCTTCGAGAATAAACTAGGGTTAGGGGTCTTGCTCTCTGGGCACATAGAAGCCCAGGTATTTTAACTGGGTTATCAGAGTAGGACGCTTTAGCAGTGAGACAAACAAGCCATGTCTTAGATTCAGGTAACAGCTCCTTAAAAAGCCCCTACATCGGGTTAGGCTTAGTTTTGGGCCTTGAGGAAAGGCCCAAGACTGTGTTCATTTTATATCTTCTAGTATCTAACAAGATCCCTGACCGTGTAGTACTCACTAAGCGATAGATTGCATGGACTGGCATGGGCACTGTTTTGAAGATGTAGAAAAGCAACGAAAGCTTATGTAAAGCTGGATTTACATTTACAGGGACATTTTTTAAAAAGCCTTTTACTACTATTGAGGGTTTGTAATGGCCAAAATAGGTAGGCAGGAAAGGGCTATGTCAAGAAGGGGGTCCTGAACTCACTCTGGAAGCTGTGTAGTCTGGAGAAAAAACCAACCAGCCAGCCATGGGCTGTGGTTTAAGAGAGATCTGGGTTTGAGCCTCAGCTTTGCTGCACGCCCACTGTGTGATCATGGCCAATGACTGAGCCCAGCTTAGTCACCAAGAAACTAGGGATGCTGTTGCCTGTCTGGAAGGGGTGTTGTAGGAATGAAATGTGTTAACATAAGTCAATACTTAGGTGGTGCCTGCGACATAGCAGGTCATGGGAATGGAAATTCCCGCAGAGAGCCCTGAAAGCCCGGTGAAGGAGAGAGGTACGAGGCTTCTGATGCCTTTCTGTGGGATTTGATGACTCCGGTGGGCGTCACCCTTGGGCTCCCTGCGTGATGTGATTCTTGCTGATGTAATAGGCTGGGTCGATGTCCCGCAGATCCGATGACAGCACACCCACACCCTGTCACCCTCCCTGCCAAGAGGGACTATACTCACTGAAGCCTCCGCTCCCTCGCTGGCACCTCCATGTGAAAGCCCTGGGGAATTTGGGCTTCATTCACGTCTTCCTGGAAAAATCGGTATGGGTGCCTTGTGGTGGGGATGTTCTCAGAGACGGAGCTTGTCTTCGGAGCTGGCACTCAGCCATGCAGGCAAACCCCAGCCCCCTTGTCTTTCGTCCAGTCGTCCAGTGTTTCCTCCTTTCAGTGTCCTGTGCTATCAGTCGGAGTTCGCATCTTGACCAGCCTTCTGGTTCGGAGGCGTGGGAGAGCACTGAAAGTAAGAATCAGGAAAAGGGCCCTTTTTCCCACTATTGCCAAGGCTCCCAGGAAACCGAGACTAGTTGTTGGATTAGAGTCATGTGGCTCCGGTGTTTCTTCATAAAGTCACCCAAGAAAGGCAGGGCCATGGGTCAATTTTAGGTTTTGGAATCTTGGCATTGAGGATGCCATTAAATGCCCTCTTGGATACTGTTGTTCCCAGGCTCCCCTGTCCTGTTTTCCTTCCAGGTAAAGCAGAGGGCAGGCAAAAACACTTATTTATGGATGAGCTAGCCGATTTAAATATGATCAGGCTATGTTCAGGGGGAAAGGCGGGCTAGCGTGGTGAAAAGGGTATAGTCCAACTTGAGTTTATGCTGACCTTGGCTCTGATGAGCTCAGTGACCTTGCCCTTATGGGGTCCAGTCATCATTAAGTAATATTTACCGAGTATCTAGTATGATCCTAGCTTCATATATGTTATCTTCATTAATCCCCACTACAATCTTGACAAGTATGTGTAATTATTCCCATTCGATATATGAGCAAAATGAGGGTCAGAGAATTAGTGGCATAAATGAGAAGCAATGACTTTCCTATAGCTGCGGTTCCTGTCACTGATACTCTGTCTTCTGTTGATATTGCTCTTACTAAACCTCTGCTAATTACAATTTCCTGTCCCACTGCACTCATATGACATGCAAAGATATTTGCTCTCTCTAAAAAATAAATTTGTCCTGCTTACTTTACTTGAAGAGTTGCTTCAAGGAAGAAGAGTTTTGAAAAGTATCATTTTTTTACAAGTGTAAAGAAATGAAATATATAGAGAGGAAATGAAAGCAAGAATAGCAGAAAAAGAAATAGAAAAAGATAAAAGAGAAGGTAAATAGAAAAGTCTTTACCTATTTATTAATATGTGAGCACTTACCATAGTAATTGCTTCATTCGTTGTCTTATTTAAACTTCGTAACAACTCAGTGAAGTACACGCTAGTGCTGTTGTTATCCCTGATTTACAGATGAGGAAACTGAGACGCAAAGGGGACAAATACATGGCACAAGATCACGTGCCTGGAGGCAGCAGAACTGGAACTGAGGCTCCAGGCTGGCGTGGGAGCCTGCAGCTTTGCCTCTGATAATGTGATGTTCTGCCTTTCCAGGGCTTTCAGGGGAGTGAGGGCAAAGGCTAGCAAACCTTGAGAGGGTCCTAACTCATTTTTTTCAGAGGAGGTGTCTGCCATGGAGGTGGTGACAGCTAAGGTGATTTCTAAAGGACTCACAGGGATTGGCAATAAATAAGACAGGAGGGTTAGGGAAGAACATCATCAGGCGGAACCTTACTAAAGAGGTCATAATTTACCCTAGAGGGCAATGAAGGGCTGTATGGAGGGGCGTGCCGTGCTCAGCTTGGAGATTTAGAAACGTCACTCTGGCAGCTGTGCTGGCCCTGTGGCAGGGCTGGGGGCAGGATGGGGTGTGTGGCGGGTGGGAATGGCGGCCACGGAGTCCGACAGACTCAAAGGTCAACACTGGGGACAGGTGACTCAGCCCATACGAGTCTTTGATGTTTTGCGCTTTTTTAGAGTTGCATTTTAAAAGGGAAGAATAGTGACAACACCCACCTAGTAGGACAACCTCGAGAAGGAAAGGAGAGCTGTTTTGCACAAGCGAGCACTTCGCGAAGATCAGTTATTCATACCGGAAGCTGTTCCAAGAAAAGCACTTAAGGATGATGATGGTTTTGTCTAAAATGGTAGCAGTGCAAGTGGAGAAAAGTGGACAGATTTAAGAGACGTAGAACTGGGAGAATCTGAGCGTTAATCAGACACGGGAGGTGAGAATGGAGAGAGAGAGCTGTGAGAGGGAGGAGAACGGTAGAATAAGGAGAAGAAAGCACAAAGGGCAGAGAGGGAGGCTGCCCAAGAGGTGTGGATCCTGTCCAAACACCCAGGGTTAGCAGGGCCTGGTGTACCACACCTTGTACAGCGAGATCTCGGGGGACGAGGTAGGAAGGAGAGATGCAAATGGGGAGGAAGGCTTAGGGGTGATGAGGGGAAAATCCACATTTTCTATTTCATGTCTGTTTAAGGAATACCTACGATATTAGATAGCAGTCAACAAGATAAGATGTTCTGGTTGTGACAGTTTTTGGATGGGCATTTGTTCTAGCATCTGTGCTTTTTAAACATTCATACTCTGAGTGTAGAGTAGAAAATAGGTGATATTTATTTTCCTGCATAAATGCCCTTTGGTAGTCATACTTTTCCATTCATTCATCATGGCTAGACTCCAGAAATTAGTGTGTGATTTTTAAGGAGTGAAATATGTGTATTTCATGTGCACTGATGTATCCCCCAAATATGTTGTTTTTCTATATTGTTTTGGCTATTCCGGGTCCCTTGTATTTCCATATGAATGTTAGATTCGATTTGTCAATTTCTGTAAAAAAGGCATTGGGGATTAGGATTGGGATTTTACTGAATCTGTAGGTGAATTTAGGGAGTATTATCATTTAACAATATTAATCCTTGTGAGTCATGCATTTGGAATGTCTTTTCATATATTTAGGTGTTCTCTAATTTCTTTCAATGAAAAGCTTGTTGTTTTCAGTATATAAGTCTTGCAATTCTTTTGTTAATTTATTACTGTTTTATTACTTCCATGCTATTGTAAGCAAAATTGTTTTCTTAATTTTATTTCCTGATTGCTCCTTGCTAGTATATAAAAATACACGTGAGTTTTATACATTGACTTGTATCCTGCCAGCTTGTTGAGCATGTTCATTAGTTCTGATAGTTTTTTAAAAGGATGGATTCCTTAGTATTTTCTATACACAGGATTCTCTCTCTTGGGAGTAGAGATAGGCCTACCTGTTCCTTCTCAGTCTGGGTGCCTTTATTTCTTTTTCTTGCCTAGTCATCCTGCTAGGCCTCTAGTGAAACAGAAGTGGTGAGACCTGACCTCCTTCTCTTTCTTCTGATCCTGGGGGTAAATCGTCTATCTTTCACTGTTACGCACGCTGTCCATTGTGTGTGTGTGTGTTTTTTTAAAGATTTCCTTGATCAGATTTAGGAAGTTCTCTAGTTGTTTTTTTTTTTTTTTTAGTGTTTTATCATGAAAGGGTGTTGGGTTGTATAAAATGCCTTTCTCTGTGTCTTTGCAGATGGTTATGTGGTTTTTTCCTTTATTCGATTAAATTGGCATACTGCATTGATTGGTTTTCAGATGCTATACTAACTTTGCATTCCCCAGATAGATTCCACTTGGTCATGGTTGTAATCCTTTTTATATGTTTCTGGATTTGGTTTGCTGGGGTTTTATTGAGGATGTTGCACCTATGTTCATAAGGACTGGTGATGTATAATGTTTTTTCCTTGTGATGCCCTTGCCTGGTTTTGGTGTCCGGGTAGCAGTGCCTTTATAGATAAATTGGAAAGTGTTTTCTCCTCTTTACTTTGGGAAAGAGTTTGAGAAAGATGGGTGTTAATTCCCCTTTAGACACTCGGTAGAACTCACTGGTGAAGCTATGTGGGCCTGAGCTTTTCTCTGTGGGAATTTTAAAAAAATCATTGACCCACTCTCTTTACTTGCTTTAGGTTTCTTCACATTTTCTTGGGTCATTTTTGATAGTTTGTGTCTTTCTTGAAAACTTCCCATTTCACCTAGATCTAACTTCCTTGCATACAATTTTTCGTACCACATGAACTTTTGTTTCAAGTTATTATTTGAAAAATGTCATATGTTTTGAAAATAAGGTCTTCTGCAAAGCACAGCTATGCAGCTCTGAGGAGCAGGCCCCGTGTTAATGAGAACTGCTATCGAGCGTCTGCGTGTTGGATATTTTGCTCACTGCGGTTCGTCCTAAGTTTCATGCACCACCACAATGGTTGGAGGTCCTGCGTTACTCTGGAAACAGAGGCGCACAATGGTTATGCAGTTGGCATGTGGTGGGGTTGCTAACTGCATCCAGATAATGTGGACACTCGGGGAAGAATCCATTGGGAGGGGTGCTTAGTCCCTCCTCTCCAAGCCTTGTCTGGGGAGCAAAGGGATTCTCAGGCCACCCCTTTACACAGAATCTCGGAGGCACTGAGGACCGAATGCAGAGTGGGGGGATGTCAGGACTTCTGCAGCTTCAGGAGAGCTCCAGAAACTGTGGGATTGTTGTAGGTGTGGCAGAGGCTCAGATGTAGGTGTGATGGGAGCTTGGACTGGGGACGTAGCACAGAGTTTTACTGCTTGACCCAGGGCAGAAGGGGCTGGAAAGGTGTTTGATGCAGTTTCTCCAGCCTCCAAGGTAAGAGGAGAACCTCCACCCCTATCTTTGGAAAACTGATTAGGACCTAGAGCAATACTTGTGTATTTGTGTCATAAGTGTATTTTTAGGACTCACTGGCACTTAGATTAATTCTGCAGGTGCAGAAGCACCCCCCCACCCCCCTGCCACTGAAACACTGGCAAATCCTTTGCTCTGCTCTATTCTAAGGGGCTCCTAGTAGTTAGGGGCAGAGGGCTCAGATTCAAGTCCCAGCTCTGCCTCTTACTGGTGGTGTGACTTCAGTCATAGTACTTTCTCCCTCTAAACCTCAGATTCGCCATCTGCAAAATGAGGGGAAAATATACATACATCTCATAAATCATTCTAAGAACCAAATTAAATTAATGTATGGAAAACGGCTTTGTAAACTGTTAAACTCTGCAAAGGTTAACAAATGACTCCCCCTTTTTTTTCACATATGGAAAAAGCCACCGAGTGAATAATCTCCTGCATGAGTGTCCATTTATGTCAGCCTGCTGAGGTCATATGGTGTGGCTTTGAAGTGGAGAAAGTGTGACTGTCAGGTTTTAAAAAGGAAGCAGAGAGCCTGTGTTTCTCTGGCCTCTCTGCAAGGCAGCAAGCGCAGCTGCAAAGGCAGTGATTTCGCAGACCCTGCAGCCCCTCTCTGGTGCAGAAACAGTCAAAATAAAGACAACCGAGAAGCCAGACTTGGGCAAGTTGAAGAAATGAAATAAAAACAAGCCTGAAGGGCAGAATAGCACCTTCCTTTATAAGATGCATTCTTAAAATAAATGGGTTCTGTGTTCCTTTTGTGGGTCTTGTAATTGTCACCTTGTTATATTACTTGATTATTTTTATCCTAAGTAGATGACTGCGGGAAAAAGCCCTAAGTTTTTGGCTGGGTCCCTTGTGAAAATTGAAAATGATAATGTTGTTCAAGGTAGCATCCTATCTATCATTGGGTTATAGGACATTTTTACTGGCTGCTTTGGGGAAGTTTCAGTCTTGAGAAAAAAGTGGGTCGGACGGTGGAAAGACGGCAGGCGTCAGGGTTGGCAGGTGCCTTGTTGGCTGCTGGCCCCCTTCTTCCTAGCTGGGTCCTAGAGGAAGCTGTCTGCCTCAGATTTCCTCATCTGTAGGCCCGGAAGTACATGGTACGTTTCCTTAGGGTTGTGATGAGAACTAACAAACAGCAATAAATCATTGGTACTTTCCCTGCCTTCTTTCTGATTTAGCTTTTCATGTCAGAGGACCACTAGCACTTAATCAGGAAATACTTTGGAACAAGTCCTTTTACCTCATTCCAGATAGGCCCCGAATGGTTGAGTTTTCTTTGTCTGGGAACATCCGGATCCCCAGAGCTCCCCTAACGTGGTGGTCAAATGACATCTCTCTGGTCCATTAACTTCTCCAGAGAATTCTGAGTCCTCCTGTGCCCCTAGGGCCAGGTCGTGAAAATCTGGGCTGTGATCTGAGGGAATTAGTGGTCACAGTAGTTTGAGGCACATGAATATGCTTACACATCCCTCCAAAACAGGCCCCCGCATCAGTCAGGGCCCCTGCAGGAACAGTCTGCACCTTCGAAGGGCCAATGAAAGACGATGGAATGAAGGGACTACTTCAGAGCTGTAGGCAGGCAGGCCAGGGTCTAGCCACAGCAGTGAGCCATTCCCACCATCAGAACCAGATGGCACAGGGGCTGAAGGAGGAGCCCACTGGAGACGGTTTAGGTGGGGGAGAGGGCCTGCACGCCACAGCCACCAAACCCCACAGGGAGCCAGTGTGGGCAGCGAACACCTGACCTCTCTTCCACCCTCCAGTCAAGGGACATGCTGGCAGACTCTCAGGATGCAGTGGGGAGCAGAGAAGGCATCTGGAGGGGTGGAGGAAGACCACTGGGCAGAACTGTCCTCTCACTGAGGGAGGGACGTTAGGACTGGCCACGACGTTGTACAGACTTACTCCAGGGCCTGGAACCACAGGGCAAGGGCATTACACCGCACACACACATAACATTTTATTCCACCCTTTGAGTTTTTCTGTCCTTTTGTACATATATGAAGGCCAAGATGGAATACTCCCAGGTTTGGGTCTGACAAGTCCTCTCTACCATTTGGCGTGCATTCTTGGGCGCAACTCTGGCAATATATATTCCCGACGTGGCACCTGTCTGCAAGACCCGGTGAGGATCCATGAGAAGGGTCACGGTCCTGGCGATAGTTGTAATTCTTTACTTCCCTTCTGTACACGGGGGAGGAGTCGCTCTCGAGGAGCGGTGTAAGGTGTGCAGGAGGCACTCCGGATCTCATCCCTGTTCATCAGGATTTCCCGCATGGCTCCCTTCTGGGGCTACTCTGGGGAAGCTGCTACACAAATGCAAACATTCCCAGGATCTGAGAAAAGCCATCATCAGCCTAATGCCTGTCACAAGTTGACTAGGGCAGCAACCTAGGAAAGAGGCTGGGTTGATGAGAGAACATTTCAAGAGAAGCAGCGGAAGGGAGTCGGAAATGTTTGCTCTGCCCAAAAGAAGTGTGGGATAGCAGGTCGTTCAGGGTGGGCCTGCAGGTATTTGACACTCTGCCTATTAGAGAAAGAGAATACTCCCTCTGGATGGCTCCTAGGATGGGAATGCATCCATGGGCTGCAAATTGCAGGGAGACGGGATTTAGTTTCCTATGAGGAAACGTTCTCAAGCAATGAGCAAGCGAAGATGGGCAAGTAGCTGTAGAAGGTCGTTACGTGCTTCCGCGAGGAGCAGTGGGAGTCGAGGGTTGGAACGCAAGAAGTTGTTCCAGATCCAGACACAGAGCCTGGGACAGAGCATGGGACAGTGCCCAGGGCCCTGAACAGAAGCCATGGGGTGCTAATCAGGATCGTTTACCGGGAGAACAGACCTGAGGCCCCGAATGGCCGTGATGGACAGGCCACAGGCCCGAGGTGTTGGGCTCATTTCTGTGATGGAGCTTACCTGGCTCAGCCTGTTTCCAAAGGCCGGTGCCAGGGTCTGTCTGCTCATGCTGCTCAGCCTCTTACAGATGGTGTCCAGTCCCTCACGGGGGCAAGTCCACCATCACTGCAGGCCCTCCAGCTGCATCTGGATGGTGAGTGCTAGGGAGTGTTGTTGAATAGACTCAAGCAACAGGTATGTGGTTGGACAAGATAGCCTTGACCTTACCATTCAGTGAGGTTGAGAGCAGGCTTAGATTGAGCCTGGGACTGGAGACGTGGAGACATGGAGCATGGGGTCTTATTTTCCTGAAATAGGGCAGATCAATCCAGGATCATGGGCAGGCACCAAAGTGGGGAAAAGAAGGTGCTAAGATTAGTAGCTTAGTTCCGGTTACCTGAATCCTGACTCTTACAGGGAAAGGAGCACTCTCTCTCTTTTCTGTGCTCTCATTGTCTCCCCCGAAACTGGTCTCACTTTTCACATGGACCCGTAGTTATCAGCTGATGTCTGTCTCCCTTGAAGAAGTTAACTTCATTGAGAACTTACCATGTGCTCAATGATCGACAGAAAACTTCTCATTCAATCCCACACCAAAACCATGAGGTAGTCGTTGTTATTCTTATTCCTATTTTTCAGGTGAAGGAAATGAAATTCAGAGAAACTAAATGACATGCCCAAGGACAGGCCGCTATTAATAGTCAAGAGCAGAAGGACAGGGTCAGGGTCAAATTCAGTTCTCTTTTATTCTGAATTTTGACCATTGTGTTATTTCTTGGGCACTACATCTTCAAAAAAAAAAAATCTCGTCTCTCCAGTACCTAGCATGGTTTCAGGCAAGATAGGCTTCCAGTAAAAATTGTATTTCATAAGCAGGTGGACAACCTGAGTCCCTTTTGTGCTCGTCACACTGTGTGGTCTATACTCTTAACAAACACACATGCAGAATTACTGACTCCTGTTCTGTGCTGGCAGAGAAAATGCTCATTGGAGAAATTAGTTTAGGCAATTAAGAGTTTGCTGGGTTATCCTGAAATTATACCTTGTCATTTAAATATATGGAAACAAATAAAATTTAGGGCCTTATTTTTCGGCTGCATACACATAACAAGTTCCTACATGAATAGAAAATAGTGTCTCTGCCAATAAATGATACTAAAATGCCATGCTATTCTTGCTGGTTATTTTTGTCACCATGAAATAAACCATATTTACATGATTATTTAACCATATGCTCTTCAGAAGTTTTAGATTCAGATTTCATAATAGTAATAAGAGCTGGCAGTTACATAGCACTTACCACGTACCATGTACTCTTCTGAATTGTTTACATATGTTAACTCCTTTAATCCTTGTATTCTCTTATATCCTTATGAAGTAAGTGTCATTATTACAAGATAATGAAGAAACAGAGGCACAGAGAGGTTAAGTGACTTATCCAAGGTCACACAGCTAATTAATAAAGAACCAAGGTTTGAACCCAGATACTCTTAAAGACTTCCTAGTACTACAGAGCTGTAATTCACTGGATGAGTCTTTCGGTCTTCACCACTAGTCTGTATAAAAGGGACTGTTCGTCCATTTCACACACGAGGAAACTAAAATTCAGAGAGGCTTAGAAATTTTC
>PVKM010021783.1:0-14062 GCA_004027735.1 Carollia perspicillata | reverse complement strand
AGACACAATGGAATTCTATGCGGCAGAAAGAAAGAAGGAGCTCCTACCCTATGCAACATCATGGATGGAACTGGAAAGCATTATCCTAAGTGAAATAAGCCAGGCGGTAAAAGACAAATACCATATGATCTCACCTTTAACAGGAACCTAAACAACAAAACAAACAAGCAAGCAAAATATAACCAAAGACATTGAAATAGAAAACAGGATGACAGACAGTAACCAGAGGGGAGAGGGGAGGGAATTTTCAGGGGAAAAAGAAAACTGTACTTGAATAACAAAATTAAAAAAAAGAAAAAAAACAACAGAAAATGCGAACCTCTGTTTCTCCACCTATAAAATGGATTTAATAATACCTCCTCATAGAGTTGTGAGGATTGATTGAGATTATGGTGGTGAAAGCACTTTGTATTATGAAATAATAATATATAAGCAGTAGTTATTATTACTAGGAGGTCTATTATTTAGGGGTGAGGAGGCCTGGACTTTTGAGGCCTCTGGGAGGACGTCTCTGAGGAGCCTTCTGATGATCCTGGGTATCCTAGAACTTCGACTTCCTTTAATTGGTGTTAATAGGGAAAATAATAATATTCACTGTTATTGGTAAGGGATGTACATGTGGGAGATGACTTATTTTTCCTTATAGATCTATATATTTATACTTATAAGGACATAAATAAGGTATTCATAATTTTCACCATTGAACATTTGCTGAACTGTTCATCACTATGGCCAGCTTCTATGCTTGTGCTTGGATTCACCGATGAAATACATAATCCTGGCCTTTTAAGAGTTCAAGGTTCGTGGGGAGAGATAAACAAGTAGGTAGTTATGATGCAGAATGAAAAGTGCTGTGCTGGAGGTAAACCTCGAGTCTTTCTACAGGACCTGTTCTTACTTGATTCCTTTCAGCTTCCTCTCCAGACTTTGTTTACACACTGAGGGGTCTGGTTTACCAGCGGTGAGGCCTGGCGAAAGGAAGAGTTTGCCTGACATCAGGACCATAGCTGGTCAGTGGTACAGCTAGGACTGCAGTCTCGGTTGTCATAGTACCCCGCTGTCTCTTTCGGCTGTTTTGTCAGCATCAACCTTGACTTTCCTCCCTCACCTGGATCCTTACTCATTTCAGAGGTGCCTCTCTCCCTGCCCCACCACCTTTTCAAGCTTCTGTTCTTACTCCTTTGCCTCACCGTTACTATTGCAATAGAAGGAAGTAGGAAGACCTGGGAGTCTTAAGATTGTACTTGTTGAGGCAGAAGAATGGTTCTTAGCATTGGTTGTAAAATGGAATTGTTTATAGTGCTTTTATAAAATAATGATACCTAAGATTCTGGTTTTTTTTTCTTCCATATATCTGTATACATAATAGACACAATTTTCCGAAGATACTCAGTGAATTTTTATATATACAGTCATGTGAAGACTGCTCACATCAAGCTCTGCATGAACCCTTGACCAGTGTGGCTCAGCTGGCTACGTGTCATCTTGCAGAGTGAAAGGTCACCAGTTTGATTGCAGGTCAGGGCACATGCCTAGGTTGTGAGTTTGGTCCCCAAGAGTCAACTGACTGGTGTTTCTCCCCCTCTTGTTCTCCCTTCCTTCCTCTCTCTCTAAAAATAAATAAATAAAGAAAGAAAGAAAGACAGACAGACAGACAGACATGAGATCGAGAACATTTCCAGAACTCACTCCAGAAGCCTCCCTCATGCTGCTTCCTCATCAATACTGGCTGCTCAAGTAACCACTTATTCTGACTGCTATCTCCAGTGATTAGTTTATCTGTTCTTGAATTTCATATAAATAGAATCAAATAGAATAGCATGCACTCCTTTGGGTCTGGAGTTTGTTGCTTATCACCATATCTGGGTATTCATTCATATTGTGTGCAGCAGGATGTAATATTTCATTGTTTGGATGTACCACAATTATTTACTCACTGCTGATGGACACTTGAGACAGTTATGGCTTGTGATAAAGCTCCCGTGTACATTCTTAGTCGCGTATCTGTCTCTTGGTGGAAATAGACACTCATCTCTTGGGAGAATAGGATTGCTGAGTCATATGTTCAGCCTTGGGTCGATGCCGATAAACAGTTTTGTGGTTGTACTAGGTGTGTTTGACTCATTGTAGAAATTGGGTTAGTTGTCTGATAACAGTGATATTTATGAAAGCCCCCGAGGTTTTTCTAATATACAGCCAGAGTTTAAAACTCTCAGAGTGTATAACTCAGGAATATTCTTAAAGAGAGGGTGAAGGGGAGTAGGCAATAGAATATAAATAATTTGAGGGTGATTGAAGCTGTCAGGTCAGATTAGATCATGGACTTCTTTTAAAAAAAGATTTTATTTATTTTTTAGAGGGGAAGGGAGGGAGAAAGAGAGGGAGAGAAACATCAATGTGTGGTTGCCTGTCACGTGCCCCCTACCAGGCACCTGGCCCACAACCCAGGCATGTGCCCTGACTGGGCATCGAACTGGTGACCTTTTGGTTCTCAGGCTGGCACTCAGTCCTCTGAGCCACACCAGCCAGGGCAGATTGTGGACATCTTGTATAGTAGGAGGAGGATGCGGCAGTAGCAATGGCTGTATACCCCAAGGAAGAGTGTGGGAATAGTTACTAAGTTTGTATTTGTTTGTTTCACTTTATTGTACAAATCTTGTTTAGTGGGAACTTCAAAGGTTGATTCTTTTTTCTTTTAAATAGCTGTTAAAATCCTCACCAGAGGACAATTTTTCATTGCTTTTTTTTAGAGTGAAGAAAGGGGGTAGAGGAGAGAGAGAAAGAGAAACATCAGTGTGAGAGAGAAACATTGATTGATTGCCTCCCATATGTGCCCTACCTGGCGATCATATGCACCTGGACCCAGGATTGGACACGCAGCCTAGGTATGCACCCTGACTGGGAATCGAATCCCACAGCCCTTTGGTTATGGGATGACGCTCCCACCAACTGAGCCACACCAGCCTGGGCCAAAGGTCGATTGTTTAACCTAAAAATCAGACTCGGACAGGGAGATATGACTTCTTCCCTGTTGAAGTTCCTTTCTTGTAGAACATTGTAGAGCAGGGGTGTCAAACTCATTTTCACCAGGGCCACATCAGCCTCACGGTTGCCTTTGAAGGGCTGAGTGTAATTGCACCTCCTTAACAGTTAAGGAGTAGTTACATTTATACAGTCCTAAAATCATTTCAGCCCTTGGAAGGCCCCTGGTGAAAATGAGTTTGACACCCCGCTGTAGACCATGTGGTATGGACAGTAAGTGCAAAAAATTGGAAATTAGCATTGAGTCAGTTTAACCAATACTTTATGAGTACTTGCTGTGAACACATCTCCATGTTAGGTGGTGTGGGGGCCATGCCTGGGTTGCAGGCCGGGTCCCTGGTTGGGGGCACATGAGAGGCAACCACACATCGATGTTTCCTTCCCTCCCTTTCTCCCTCCCTTCCCTTCTTTCTAAAAATAAATAGATAACATCTTTAAAACAAAAGGGAATCAAGTGAAATGAGAAAGAATACAGAATTTTCAGCTTCAGGGACAGGGGGACTTGAGTTGGAAACAGGTAGCCTCGGAGTGTGGAATAGAGTACTCCAGGACTGAGGACTTTTCTCAGTCAAACCTGCGCCTGAACTGGCCAGAGGTGGACTGTGTGTGTGCCTGTGACATGACAGTAATCACGTTTTTGGTGTACAAAGTACTTTCACATACATTATTCCATTTGCTCTCTACAATATTGTAGCCAAGACATATTGTCATTTCTGCCTCCCAAACGAGGAAACTTCTCAGAGTTACAGTAATTTTACAAGGGTCACGGAACCAGTAAATCAGAGAGACGAGACTGGGACTCGGGATTCCATTGCCCTTCGTAATGCCCAGTATGTGTGGGAGCCAGTGTTGTTTTGTTTTTACTACTGAAGACATTGACTGGAGACTTGTTAAGCGTGACTTACTCAAAGAATGAGATAAAGAGATAAAGCCGTAGCCAGGATGGAACTCCAGTGTGGGGAGGCCTGACCATTTCTCCTGACTCGGGGATCCCCCCTGCCTTTTCAGGTGCTGCTGGGTTACACCTCCGGTACCACCCCCACATCCACCCATTTCTCTTAGCATTAAACAAAAAATATTTCTGCTGGAACTGGGCAAGTTAATTTCTCCAGATTTCTTTCTCAAGGGCTTCCTGGTACTTAGATGGGGGAAGTGAAACAAAATAAAAATGTTCAGGGAATGTAAGGCCTAATCAGAGTGGTGATGGGAAGAAAACTGAACTAACATTTATAGAATATATTTCATGCCAGGCCTTATGTGCTTAGGCACTTAATGTATGTTTTCATATAAATCCTTACTCGGGCCTGTGAAGTTTAGATCTTAAAATCTCTAAATACACTTGAAGAAACAGACTGTGATGTTTAATCACCTACGCTGATATGTTCCTGAATTACCGTGAGAACCCAGATTCCTTGGCTTCTGAGACCACGTGTGTTGCCTGGGCAGCAGGCAGAGAGGAAAGGGAGCGTAGAATAGAGAAAAAGGGAAGTTCTCTGGAGGCCACGAGATGGAAAGAAACCTCTTCCCGGGGTGGCAATAACAGTGACTCCCTTTAGAGGTCAAAGGAGTGACCACGGAATTTGGCAGTGTTGCGACTCTGGTGAACGGTTTTGGTGGGGCGCTGAGGGTGGACGCCTGACTGGAGTGAACTGAGGGAATAAGTACAGACGTGACGAGTGTGGGCACCTTTTTCAAGATGTTTTGCTGTGAAGAGAAGCAGAGATATTGGGGCTAAAGTAGCTGGAAGGAGACGTGAGATCAAGGGGGAGTTTATTCTTTTTGCCCCCTCCCCACCTTTTTTTTTAAGATGGGAAATTCTAGAATGTTGAGTCTCAGATGTGGCCTCTGGACCAACTGGGAATTTTTTCAAAATGCAGACTCTCGGGTCCCAGCCCAAACCTGCTGCATCAGAACCTGCATTTTGATGAGATTCCCAGCTGATTCGTAAGCACGTTCAGGTTTGAGAAGCACTGTTCCGCAGGGCGGCTTCTCGTGCTGCCAGTGGTGCAGGGCTGGATTCTTCCCAGTCTGTCCGGGACCTACATGTGGTCTGCTGCGTCTGATTCGTAGTAGCTAACTCCTTCTGTGACGCACTGTGTGAGTTTATCAGCACCCGTACTGGTTGAGACCATGTTTTATAGGTTCACTGTTCATCTGCTTGGATGTTGTAGCAATGTCATCTTGCTACAAAAATGTCTAAATGCTTAATCTCAATTTCTGTACTTCTAATGGCGTGTGAGCCAGTGCTGGTTTGTGGACCGCACTTCAAGTGGGATATTTGTATGCTGATGGGCATGAGTCTCTAAAGAGAAAAATGATGATGTAAGAGAGAGTGGGGATAATTGCATATGAAGATAAGAGGGAATTGGATCCATTAGAGATAGGAAAGGTTGTACTTTACATGTCAAGAAAGACTTCATTCTAACAGTAGGAAAAGCGGAGTGCCGTTAACGTTGTTGAATTGGAGTTAGGAAGTCGGTGGTGTGAATGTTGCTTCTTGGTGACAGAGTTATTAAGTGATAAGGACTGGAGGTTCATTGAGAGGAGGATGTGAAAGAGTCATTTCGGACAGTAGGAAAGTGAACCAACTAGGGGAAATGTGGCAGGATTGCTGGCAGCATCGAGGGGCCTGTCTGAAATTTGTGGTTGTAAATTTAAACCGCTAGTCAATGAAGAACATTTTTAAAAAATATTTTATTTTAGGGAGAGGAGAAGGGAGGAAGAAAGCGAGGGCAAGAAACATCTATTTGAGAGCAAAGCGTCAGTTGGTTGCCTTGCCTTCTGTATGTGCCCCAGGGCCCCCAACCTGCAACCCAGGCGTGTGCTCTGACTGGGAATCATATCAGCAACCTTTTGGTTTGCAGGACGCTGCCCACCCAACTGAGCCACACCAGCTGGGGCTCAATGAAGAGCATTTGAAATCTTGCTCCCCAGCATATGTCATCAGTTTGGCTGAAATAAACTTTTATATAAAAAAAAAGGAAACTATGCAGTCGGGGTAGTTGTATTTTCTTTAGAGACACAACTTAGTTTATAACTTAGCTGCTTTGGTGTAGGCCTGGAGAGGTTGTCAGTTTGGTTTACCAAGGATTGAAGCTTTACTAGTTGAGTATGGAGAAGGGTTGGGGAGGGCAAGTGAATTAAAGGTGTTTACAAGGTCCTGATTATAAAGAAAGTGAGAACGTGAAGGTGAGGGCATGAATCAATAATTCTATTAAATTACTTTTTTATTTTTAACATGGGGAAAATACCTGTTGCAGAGTTGTCATAAAAATTAATTCATGGCCCTGTAGGGGTGGCTCAGTTGTTTGGAGCTTCGTCACATACACCAAAATGCTGTGGGTTCGTGCTCCAGTCAGGGCACATGCCTGGGTTGTAGGTTTGATCCCCGGGCAGGGTGTGGACATGAGGCGGTTTCTCTCTCACATCGATGTTTCTCTCTCTCTAAAGTCAATAGAAATTTGTCCTCAGATGAGGATTGGGAAAAAAAGCTTAATTCATGTAAAGTGCCTAGAATGGTGCTTGGTGCCTGGTACGTAGCACATGCCCCGTGTGCACCCAGCATTGTTAGCTATTTTCTCCATCATCTTCCTGGACCACAGAACTGGACTCTTTACTGATCTTGTCATCATTTTTACCACTTTCCATATATTGTCCATACTGAAGCCAAAGCAATCTTTTTGAAAGTACACACTTTAGCCTTATTTAACATCTAACTGACTTCCGAAGCTCTTTGGATAAAGACCCAAGTCTGTGATTTGGCCTCCAAGGGCTTGCACGGTATGGCTCTCTCCATATGTCTCTTCGCGTGTCTGGGTGACCTTCCTGCTGTGGTCACACGGATCTCCTGGAGTTGCTCGAGCTCACCATGCTTCCTCTTCTCTTTGGAACGTCCTCACCACTGGTGGGAGGTCAGTTTCTTTTCATTGTATTTCGTATAATTCAAATTTAATAGTGTGATCTTTCATCAGTATTTTTCTGTTGCACTATACAGCAGATACCATGAAGGCAGGTCTTTCTACTCACTGTTTTATTTTTTTAATTTTATTTATTTATTTTAGGGGAAGGGAGAGAGAAAGAAAGAAATATCAATGTGTGGTTACCTCTAGTACTCCCCCTATTGGGAACCTGGTGTGCAACCCAGGCACGTACCCTGACTGGGAATTGAACCGGTGAACTTTGGTTCACAGGCTGGTACTCTTTATCCACTGAGCCACACCTGTCAAGGCATCTACTCACTGTTTTATCTCCAGCGTTTAAACTCAGAGGTTGATATTTGAATGAATGAGTGAGTGAGTGAAAGAATTAATGAGTTAATGAGTAAACTACCCATCATCTTATGTTAGGTTTGTGATGTTGGAGCTGTGGGTCAGGACTGGCTTTCTGGAGGGTAAGATTTCAGAGATAATTCCTTAGAGAGGTGGTACAATGGAGAAGAGAAAGGAAAATTAGGGGCACAAATACCTACGTGGAAATCAACTTATCAGCTGCCACTTAACAGCTAGCTATATGACTTTCAAGCCTTTATTTCTTCCTCATTTATAAAGTGGACACAGTATTCTTTACCTGATAGGGTTACTGTGGAGATTATATTAGGTAATAAAAGCACTTTTGGTTTCTTTCTGTCCTAAGGGTAATTGCTGTGACTTGCTGTTTAATTATATTTGACATTGCCTGTTTTTATCCTTGTGGCACCGTGATATCCTAGTCAGAGACTAACAGAGGTTAAAGGGAGCCGGCATGTTTTTCTGATTCAGCCAGCGTTCCTAGAGCAGGTGAGTTACCCACACTTTGCTTCCTGGTTCTTTTGCTAAACCCCACAAACATGGCCCAATTGCAGAGAAGCCTAGCCTCTAATTGTAGAACATGTGTTAGAAAAGAGAAACAGCAGAGCCAGCCTTGAGGACCCACTTTTAAACAGATACTTCAATTGGCCCTGGCTGGCGTAGCTCAGTGGATTGAGCGCGGGCCTGCGAACCAAAGGATCGCGGTTGGATTCCCAGTCAGAGCACATGCCTGGGTTGCAGGCCGGTTCCCAGCAGGGGACACACGAGAGGCAACCACACATTGGTATTTCTCTCCCTCTCTCCTTCCCTTCCCCTCTAAAGATAAATAAATAAAATCTTTAAATAGATACTTCAGTTGCAAGCTGGTCTTATCAATTGTTTATTAATAGTGCTTCCAAAGTGCTTGAAAGTTCTTAAATCCTTCCTTTCCAATTTCAGTCTTACTTATGCTTATACTCTTGATTCTTTGTTAGGTAAGGTTTCTTTAGTGAGGTGAAAACCGCCCTGAAGTTTAGGGATGGGATTACTGGATCCTAGTCCTGTCTCTATTTCTAGTTTCCTAAAAGGTTCACAAGTCTCTTAGTCTCTTTCTTCATCTGTCATATGGCGGGAGAGGAGCGTGAGGAGGATAAGAGTATCTGCCTTTTTATCCTAAAAGTTACATGGATAAACAAAATTATCCTGGGGCCCTGGATAGGTAGCTCAGTTGGTTGGAGTATTGTCCTGATACACCAAGACTGCACATTCTATCCCCGGTTAGGGCACACACAAGAGTCAACCAATGAGTGTATAGACAAGTGGAACAACAAATTGATGTTTCTCTCTCTCTCTCTAAAGAACAGTAACAAAAAAATGAAGTTCACAGTTACTCAAACAAAATAAAGCTTAAAACAAAATTATTCTGGCAGAATTAAGAGCAGAAAAATATTATTTTAGCAGTCCTCCATCATAGATAGGTATTGAAATTGCTTTTAACATAATTTTGAAATTACTGATACTTTTAAATTAATTTATTCTTTAAGAAATTTGAATAGTTATATACCTGTGAGATACTCTAAGGGTAATCAAACGTATTGTTTCCTTGCCTGCCTTTTGAGACCTATTATTTATAGTTTCTTTCAAAGCAGATGGAGATAACATGGATAAAGATGTTATGCATATTGTTTTGTAAAATAATTTTTATTTTTCAAGTACAGTTGATGTACAATAGTATTACATTTATATAACATATGAAGTGATCATCCCCATAAAACTAGCACCCATCTGACCCCATACACAGTTGTTACAATATCACCGACTATAGTCCCTATGTTGTACTTTACATTCCCATGGCTATTTTGGAACTACTAATTTGTACTTCTTCTTTTTCTGATGATTTATTTTTTAGAGAGAGGGGAATGGAGGAAGAAAGAGAGGGAGAGAAACATCAGGCAGTTACCTCTGGCATGTGCCCTGACTGGGAATTGAACCGGTGACTTTTCGCTTTGTGGGGTGACACCCAACCAACTGAACCACAGCAGTCAGGGCCAATTTGTATTTCTTAATCCCTTCACATTTTCCACTCATGCCCCCAAACTCCCTCTTCTCTGGCAACCATCAAAATGTTCTTTTATATTCTGCTTTTTTGTTTATTTTGTTTTTTCAGATTCCACATATAAGTGAAATCATGGTATTTGTCTTTCTCTGTCGGATTTATTTCTTCAGTGCAGCACCTGCTAGGGCCATCCGTGTTGTTGCCGATGGCAAGCTCTCATTCTTTTTAATGACTGAGTCATAGTTCATTGTATATATGCACAACTTCTTTATCACTTAAGCTGCTTCGGTATCTAGGCTATTGTAAATAATGTTGCACTGAGTATATATGGGGGCGTGTGTGTTTGATTTAGTGTGCGGGTTTCTTTGGATAAATACCAGGAGTGGAATTGCTGGGTCCTTCCTTTGTCTCTTGTTACAGACTTCGTTTTAAAGTCCGTTTTGTCTGGTGTAAGTACTGCTACCCCAGCTTTTTTGTTTTGTTTGCATTTTCGTGAAGTATCTTTTTCCACTCCTTCACTTTTAGCCTGTGTATGTCTTTAGTCTGAGGGGCACCTCGTGTAGATAGCACATGTTAAAGGTCCTGTTTTCTTATCCATTCAGCCACCTTTGTCTTTGGATTAGAACATTTCATCCATTCACATTTAAAGTAATTGTTGATAATATGTGTTTATTACCATTTTATTATTTATATTTTTATTATTATTTTTTACTGTCTTCATAAAGATGGCCCTTTAACATTTCATATAATACTAGTGCAGTGGTGATGAACTCCTTTAGCTTTGTCTTGTCTGGGAACCTCTTCTGTGTCCTTTTATTCTAAATGACAGCTTGGCCGAGTAGCGTATTCTCGGTTGTAGGTCCTTGTTTTGCATCACTTTGAATATTTGTTGCCAGTGCCTTCTGGCCTGCAAAGTTTCTGTTGAGGAATCAGCTGACAGTCTTATGGGAGCTCCATTCTAGGTAACTAACTGCTTTTCTCTTGCTGCTTTTTAAGATTCTCTCTCTGTCTTTAACCTTTGCCATTTTAATTCAGGTGTGTCTTGGTGTGGATCTTGTTGGGTAAATATTGTTTGGTTGGGGTGGTATCTCAGGGCATCACCAGGGCAGGGCAAATAGTGTTAGGCAGGTTGATGGAGACTCAGCTCTGATCCCTGCATGCTGGCTCTGTGGTGGGAGGACTCAGCAAAGGAACAAGTGGCTTCTGCCCGCTCTTCTGTCTGGGTGAAAGCTGCCCTTGCCCCAAAGCCAGACAGTTGGGTTCCTGACGCCTTTGGAGCTGCTGCACTGGTGCCGAAGCTCAGAGGGAGTGAGTCTGAGGAAGTCTGAGCACAGGCCCTGTAAGAGGAACACCTGGGGCCCCAGAAGCCCTCCTTTGCACTCAGCCACAATCTCTGCTGGTTTTCACAGCAGGAAGTTAAGGGGACTTCTCTTCCTGGCACTGGAACCCTTGGCTGGGGAGTCCAGTCTGGGACTGGCACTCCTCGCTCTTCAGGGAAGACCTCTGGAGCTACAGCCCAGATATCCCTCCCAATTTTCAACCACCACACGTGGCTGTGGGACCAACCTGCTCTCTGTCTCTGCCCCTCCTACAAGTCTGGATGTGGCGTCTTCTGTACGTCTTTAGTGATAGGACTTCTGTTCAGCTAGATTTTAGGCAGTTCTCATTATTGGTTGTTTTGCAGATAGTTTAGTTGTAATTTTGATGTGGCTGTGGTTATGTACTCTGTTCTCTTGACTGGAAGCTCAAGATGTCATACATGTTGTTATGGGAAAGGATCTTAGACATCATTTCATCTGACTTTTTGTTCACCTGATGAACAAACCCAGAGAGTATAAATAAAGACTTTTCCTGAGGTCTGACAGTATGTTAGTGGCAGAACTCCTGGTTCGCGGTTTCTTATTACCCTTGGGGGCACCTCTTCCTCTTCCGTTTCCCACTTCAGTCAGAGAAGGGCACTTGCTCTGGATTCTCTTCCCTGTGGGCAGATGGGTGGGATGTGGGAGATGAGAGAAAAGGCTTATAGAAATCGACATGTCTTCTGCAGCTCATGTTTCTTCCTCCACTTTCTCCGAGACTGTCCTGACCTCCAACATGAGGCGCCTTGGCTGTGGGAAGCTGGTCAGGGATGGCATTCAGAGCAGCCGCTTCTACCACCCTAGGTGACACTGGGCCACCAGCCTGCTGGCACTCGTCAGCCCCAGACCCGCTGCACTGATTGATCGGTCCCACCCCATCCTGCCGGTTTACCAGGTTGGCTTTTTGGTGAGAGACCACATAGGGCGGGAAAAAATGGAAAATCCTTCTGGCTTTTTTTCTGAACAATCTTAAGGATGCTGCTTCAGCAATTCTAGGGGAAAAAACAACGGTTTCCTGTTTCTCAGTATACACAGTAGGGCACTAGATTTGATTTCTAGGACTTCGGATATTACGGTTATTTCAGATTTAAATTTTCATCCTATCCCCTCATTTTCCACCTTTACCTTCCTTACGGCTTATACCTGGGTGACCTCATGAGGTTAATTAGTAGATTAGGGGCGGCCAGTCCAACAGAATTGCAGGTAGTGATTTCTCTGTTATCTCTAGTCACTTGGGTTCTCCCTGAGATCAGTTTTTCTGATGACAGGAGGTAAAGTGGTCCTTGTGTACACGCAACCGAAGGGCCTGAGGGCGGGGGTGGGTGGTTCTAGAGACTGCAGATGACTCAAGAGTTATTTCAGTTTCAATCATTTCTATTGATCCGTCTTCAAGATTCACTGATTCTTCTTTCTGTCAACTCCATTCTGTTATTAAGCTCATTCCGTGAATTAAAAAAGTTTGGGATACTGCTTTTCTGTTCTAAAATTGCCACTGTGGAAATGTACACTTGAAACCTATACAGTCTTATTAACTGATGTCACCCCAATACATTTAATAAAAAAGAAAAAAATGAAGTTGCGACTTTAAAAAATGTTCAGTTTCTCTGCTTAGTTATAATAGCTGTTTTAATATCCTTGTCTGATACTTCCGGCATCCGGGTCATCTCGGAATGGCCCTCTGCTGATTGGCTTCCCCCTTGTAAAAAGGTTTCCTTTCTAGTTCTTCATGTAACTAGTTCCATCCTGACCATAAGTGGAGGTGAATGCTATATTGTGGAGACTCCAGCTTCTGCTGATGTTTTCATTTTCATAGGCAGATAATTTCATTACAACAGCAAACTCTCTAACCTGTGGCAGGTGGCAGTTCAAATTTCAGGCTGGCTCTTTTGTCCTTTGCTAAGATCCTTGGATTCTGCCCTGTGCCGGAATCCAAGGGGCCGGCTAGAGCCTGGAGCAGAGTTTCCACACAGAGCCTGGGACTCTCCCCCTGTGGCGCTCTCTCACTAGCTGTGGCCGCTCTGTCTTCGGTTCCCACGGACAGAAAGCCTAGGGTTGGTTTGTTTGTTTTTAAATTGTAACTATGGCTGGATAACCCTCAGGTCAAAGCTCTAAAAATGGGAAATTCATCTCCTGCCAGTTCCTTCTTCTAATTTTCACCTGTCCCAAATGTGCCAGCCTTTGCTCACTTCAGATAGTTTAAAAATTTTTATCCAGAGTTTACAGTTATCTGTGGGAAGATTATACTGGAAGCAGAATTACCTACTAGCCTTTTTATCCTATGAAAGTGTTTTGGGGACAAAATTAATACGTATTTAAGAGAACTTTAATCTTTAGCAGTCAAATGAGGATGGACTGATGTATTTCTTTTTGTTTGTTTGTTTGTTTTTGGTTTTAGAGGGAGGGGAGGGGAGGGAGAAGGAGAGAGAGAGGAACATCGACGTGAGAGAGACATTGGCCATCCGCCCCTTGCATGCACTCCCACTGGGATCAAACCCACAACCCGGCTCGGGTCCTGACCAGGAATCGAACTGGCGACCACTCCGTGTGTAGGATGATACCCAACCTACTGAGCACCAGCCTGGGCTCTACTTTCTAAAAAAATATTAGCTGAATTTCTTTTTATTTAATCCTTACTGGAAGATGTGCTTACTGATTTTAGAGAGAGGAATGGTGGGGGTAAGAGAAAAATCGATTGGTCGCCTCACGTATGTGCCCTTACTGGGGATCAAACCTGCAACCTTTTGATGTATGGGATGATGCTCCGACCAACTGAGCCACCTGGCCAGGGCTGGGCCGATGGATTTCCTCAATGTGGCTTGGTAACGATCTCAGGTGGACTCCACCATATTCACTTCAACTCGCTTTGCACCTTTGGGCAAGTCAGTCTCTTTTCCTCTCTGGGACTCACTGTCTCCTCTGGAAAATGAGGCAACTGGACTCACCATAGTCTGCAAGGGGCCTTTCATCTTTGTTTCTACACAGACAGACACGTGCGCACCACTGTCACCACCGACAGTAACACGAAGCACAGAAAAGATGCCCGAGGGAAGTGGTGTGGGTGGGTCTGTCAGGGTGGAAATCTCTCTGAAGGGGCAGCACAAGAGCGCGCACAGTCATCCTCTTGTTTCTGGGGACAGAAGGCTAGTTCGCTGCGGATGCAAGAAGTAAAAGACATTCAGAAGCAAAGGAAAGAAACCATTTGCTGTTTGCTCCCACCCCTGAGAAATAGGAGAGAATGTAGACAGTTGAAGACAAACCAGGATCATCTGGAGTCCCTGTTTGCTTGGTTTTTGGCCGTGCATTCTCTCCTGTTTGAAGAGAATAGCCTTCTAGGCCCTAGG
>PVKM010021782.1:0-22283 GCA_004027735.1 Carollia perspicillata | reverse complement strand
AAAAAATCCCATTTGATATAGCAAAAAGAAAAATAAAATACCTAGGAATAAACCTAACCAAGGAGATAAAAGACCTGTATGCAGAAAACTACACAACACTGAAGAATGAAATCAAGGAAGACACAAACAAACGGAAACATATACTGTGTTCATGGATTGGAAGAATTAACATCATCAAAATGTCCATGCTACCTAAAACAATTTACAGATTCAATGCAAGATGCCAGTTACATCAGACTAGGGGCCCTTCCTACTCCAGCATGATTTCATCTTAACTAATTACATCTGCAACAACCCTATTTCCAAATAAGTCCAGATTCTGAGGTATGGGGATTAGGATTGCAACATATGAATCTTAAGAACACACAATTCTACTCATATTTATGCTTTAGTTTTTATACAAAAATAAGTTATATAAAAATTAAAATTCTGAAAAAAGAAAAAGTACAAGAAGAGCAATGAGATAATTGTTCTGAAAATCCCAGAATGAGGAAGATTATGTTAAATGTGACAATTCAATTAAATTATCACAAAAGCAGAGCCATAAAAACAAGCAAAAATCTGTTGAAATAATCATTATTTTTTTAAAATTCTAAGCGTCAGAAAACCTTATAAATAAAATATAAATGATAAACACAGTAAAATATAGTTTTAAAATTGATATTATATTAGAAAGTATCTCCTCCAACTAAAAAGAATAGCAGTAAAATGGAAAAACAAGCAAAGATACGAAGAACGACCAAACCATGAAGAGCGCAGAGATTTATTTTTCTGTCATAAAGTGGCTCTGAAGACAAACCTCAAATATTAACTCACAGACAGAAAAAAGTCCCAAGCAGATCAAACAAAAGAAGACAATGGTGTTACTGAGATATAAACACTAAAAAAATAAAGCTCAAAAAACCCTCTGTTTAGTACATAGAAATACTGTCGTATCTTTCACCTTTAGAAAATTACTTAATGTCTCTAAATGAGTTAAGACGTCAGTATATGAAATGCAGATAACACTGCCTATTTTTACTGAATCTTTGTGATTATCAAATGTGATTATACAAAGATTCAGAATAATAAATAGCACACTTAGTAATTTTAAAATAAATATTCATTATGTAAAGCCCTTAGAACAGTTCCTGATACTATAGTTAACACATGCAAAAAAAATAGCCATTAGCATCATAATCATAATATTGTTATTAATATTATCTCTTCCCAACATGTTTTATTTTATAGCTTTGCTATTTGAAATTCAAAATTTTCCTGGTGTAATAAAAAGTGATCTCAATAGATGGCTCTCTGGCACTTTTACTTTCTCAAGGGAAACTCAATTGCCCTTTTAGAGGGTTGACTCCAAGGTCTGTCAAAACCCCTCAGACCCTGAAGTAGAGTCCTAAACTAGAGAAAATTCTACATAAACTTTCATCTCCCCCAATCTGAAGCCATGCCCAATATTTCTTTGGATTATTTTTAATAACTTACTTTAAAAGATAACAGAAAATGCAACTTAAAATAAATTATTTTCAGTCTTTAAAGCATTTATTTAGTATCCACAGATAAGGCTTATAAGCAGTTCTATTTTTTAATCCTAGGAATAATTCTTTCATAGGAGTGTTATCTCTATTTTATGGCAAGAAAACTAAACCTCAAAACAGATAAACACTTTGTCCACTAGCTCAAAAGGAATTGAAGAGAAGGAAATTCTTCCAAGATTCATATTGTACTTCATGATCCAAATGATCTTTGTTATTCTGGATGACATTTGATGCCCAGATAGCAATTAGAGAGCACAAATCCATCATCTGCCCAGGTTATAATGTGGTGCTGCATATTCATACCTGTACTGAGGAAGTCAAAATAGCCTTAATTAGCTTGGTAGACAAAAAATCAGGAGAAAAAAAATAAGATTCAACCCCATTTTTTGAAACAAGATCAAGTATGCATTGCTTGTTTAAGGCAGCAGTAACCATCTGCCTTGATACCTTCAAAATCTTGTCTCAAATGGGTTGATTTACCTTAAGAGATGAAATAAGACAATTGCAATTGGAAAAGTTCTAAAACTGGTGTCGGAAAAGTTCTAAAACTGGTGTCAGACAAAGACTAAATATTTTCTTGATAACTCTGTATAAATCATGAGGAAAATTAACTGAAAAGCCTACTTCATACTGCCTTCTCTTATTTTCTGCCCATTGACAAATCTCACCCCATATTTTGTAAAGACAAAATTCACAACAAAAGTCTACATTAGGGCAGCTTCTCATATTGAGAGCTCTGCTGTACCATTGTTAAATTTTTCTCAAGACTTTTTTGTCCTCTCTCAGACTGCTTCCTCCCACAGAGTTGGCAATAGCTATGGAAGTGATGAGGACATAATTGTCTACAATAAGAAAAAACCTGCAGAAATTTTTAAGTTTTTTAGTTTTCCCTTAAGCATACTTAGTATCCCCCTTCCCTAGCAGATCATTCTGAGTGTGCAAGTGAGTGTGCACATGTTACAAAGACAACTACCATTTTAATAAAATATTCAATTTACCCTCAACAATAAAACAACAAAAAATCACCTCATCCAGTGGGATACAGCATGTCACATGAAGAAATAAAGAACACTCAATCCCTCAGTTCCATGGCTGCACTATTTGCAAAATGTACTTCAGAAATTAGAAATAAATATAATTTTTTATCTTAAAGCTATAAGGAAATAGAGATATTAATTTCTCAATCTAAAATGAAGTGCTTATCAAACAAAATTTGAGACCCTGGACTTTGATGTATTCAGAAAATTATAAATCATATGTGACCCAGTCTGAGAAGCCTTGTGAATTCTACTCATTGTCATGGACGAGTCAAAATCCAGCTTTTTATCTAGGAAATCTGGGCAAACCTGCAGGGAAAATAAACAAAGTTCAGAGAAACTGTTCCTAATATAACTCTATGGAAACACAGAAGGAAACAGATTTAGAATCCCCAAATTAAAAATGCAATAAAATGGACCACTGTGAACACACAGCCTTCTGGAAGAAACCAACAGGTAAGCCTAAGCCAGCACCAGGTGATCCCTGGAATAGAGAAGCCAGGCACATGACTCAAGCCATCTTTTTCAAGTCAAGTCTCCATATGGCCCAACTTAATGTACCTTTGCAGTGATCAATTCATCATTCCTAATAATTTCAATACTGCCATTGATTTTCCATTTCAATACTGACACTAATTAACCTCTTAAATATTGTAAGTTTCCAAGACTAAGCAAAGACCACCAGAGATTAAAAAAAAAAACAATAAAAAATCAAGTTATCACTTCTTGGCCAGGCAAGGAAACACACACCAATAAAGAAATTCACTGAGTAGTTCAAAAAGTCAGCAGGAAAAAGGTGAAGGTGTGGTAGTTATGGGAATGGAAACTAGCACTCTGAATAGGGCAGAGTCCACAGGAAAAGATTGGTTAAAACAAGCTCCATTGTCCCTTGGTCAAGAAAAGTTCTTCAGTTAGGCCCAATTAGTATCAGTTGATTAAAATCAGTTCTGTTGAAACACAATATTTAGTTTTTTGATATTTCCTAGGCAAATGTTAAAAGAAATGGGAAATGTTTTTTATACATAGGTTATAACAACCATATGTGATGTAGCACATAGAAAAATACCCTGAAGAATATACACAAGTCACAGTAGTGAGTTTAAGTTGATGGGAATGTGATAGGTTTTAATTTTTGTTCTTACTCTTCTTTCCAATTTTTTACATTGATCACATTCTGCTCTGTTGCAATAAAAAGTTATTGTGATTGATGCAGCATAAATGAGCTTCCTTTTCTCTCCCCTGAGAATCAAAAGTTGAAATGTGCTCTGAGATTTTATTGGCTTCCAAACCGACAGAAATGACAGCTTGACTTCTAATAGCTGACAGATTTTCGCCTCAAATCCACAGTGCTAGCTTCACTGTATGACAGCCCCTGGAGGTGATACGGAATACTGAGGCAGTTTGGGGAACAATTCCAGTTCCTCACACCGTCCACATGAATACCTGGAAGCTCAGTGTTACTGTGGTGATCCTCTGGGCCAAAGCGAGTTTGCTGCTCATTCCAAACAGAGCAGAGATGACAGTCCACACAAGGAAATAAAGACTAAGTACAAAGCAGTGACTGTCAGGCTTCCTAACTGTCAGGGTCAAAAACTAAATTTCATGACAAAGAGACACAACTCCCACTAATTTATCTTTTCTTTATCCTGTAAGTGACGATTTCAAGTCTATTCCATGATTGTATCTGCAGTTGTTGGGTGGAGGTTTTTTTGTTGTTGTTTTATTTTTTTACATGCAGAGGAATGTCTTTTCTAAACCAAATCAGACCCGTAATTTGCTAATCCCAAGAGACCAAGCAGGATGGTTAAGGGCAGACCCCAGGTTTATCAAGAATAAAGAGGGGGCAAAGTTCAAGGATTCAGGAAAATCAAAACAGGCAACTACTGGATGGTATTAACTTAAATAAACCAAATGTAGAGTTAAATAGGCCGGCTGGTGTTAAGGGTTACATCATTACTCAACTTCAGCCTTCTAAAACAATGAAAAAATATGAATAAAATGACCTACCAGCATAAATCATTCTTACCCAACCCAAATCTCAGGGAGGACTAAGGAATTACCTACTTGTACAATCAAAGATAGATGAGTTTCTGGGCTCTTTGCAGGAACAGCAAAAGATTAACCTGGCCTTACCGTAGAAATTCAGGCAATAACAAGGAACAGAGAGGGCAGGAGTCCAGAACAGTCCAAAACATCCCACTGAAAGGAGGCTGCTGTTGAGTTAAAATTCTGTTATTTTAATAATATAAAGTGGAATATAAAAATTGATAGCCTTTCATGCCAACCATGTATTTTTTTTAGGTTAATATATGGTCAAATAAGTTTTTTTCCTATAATTTCTAACAAAAATATATCTTCTCTATCAACTTCAACCTAAGATCATTTTTCAAGGATTTTTTCAATTTCCTACAATAAAAGTGATATATATACCTATTACATTATATACTTGGATGACAAGAGTATGCATATTACTTTTTCTATACATGTCTATAAAAAGTGTCCAATAAATGGTAAATTAATATCTTTTGGTTGCAACTTTAGTAATTTATTCTTTAGAATTTTCAGATCATAAAGAGACCATACACCAACTAAATCAACTTATAAAGATTTCACCTGAGAAACTACATACTCTTATATAATAGGTAAATTTTATTTTAGAATACTTTCAATACAACTTGTCAAAAATTCTAACAAAAAAGAAACCATACGACAGTTTCCAACTCACACTGTAATGTAGCTATTCAATCAAGAGAAAGTTAAAAGTAGAAGATCCACAGCAATGAAATGTCACCCTGACTTATGAGAATGACTAGAATCCCCCAAACTTATGATACCAATTACTAACCAGGGTGTAAAGCAATAGGACCTCTCCTTCATTGCTGGTGGGAATGCACAAAACAATTCTTTGTTTTCCAAAGCAAATGGAAAACAGGCAGTTTAACTTCTTACAAAGTTAAGCATTGTTTTAACATATGATTCTGTAGTCATGTTCTTAGGTATTTTCCCCAACTTATTTGAAAGCCATGTTCACATATACACCTGCTTGTAAATGTTTATAGCACCTTTATTCAACTGCCATATACTGGAAACATCCAAAAAATATACTTCAATAGGTGAATGAATAAACCACTGTGCTACATCCACACAATGGAATATATCATTGAGAGATAAAAAGAAATGACCTGTCAAGACCCCCACCAAAATTCATTGATTTCAAAAAAGACATCAATGAATTGTAATACATATTACTAAGTGAAAAAATCCAGTCTAAATATGCCACTTACTCTACGCTTCCAATTATATGACATCTGACAAAGATAAAACTATAATGACAATTAGAAAGTAAAGCACTTGTAGGGAGTGATCTTTGAACAGGTGATGCACTGGGAATGGTTTTTCAGGGCACTTAAACTATTCCACATGATAACATAAATGTGCAGGCATAACATTATGCATTTGACAAAGCCTACAGAACTTTATGCAGAAAATGATCCCTATTATCTGCAAATTTTAAAAAATCACTTATGAGGTAGAGTGCTCCAGAATGGAATACAGACTAAGACAAGAGAATCCAACTGTATTACGTATGTATAAAACAACCTTATTGAAGGGTGGCTACTAATTAGAGTAGGTACTAATGTAACTAAATTTGGAAATGAGAGGAGTTTGTAAACTAAAGGCAAATAAAATTGTATGAGTACTGCATTCTAACTGACAGTTTTTGATGGGCGTGCAAGTTAAAATTCTGATACATGTAAAATTCCAGTACATGTATACTGGAACTGGACAACTGAGCAAATGGATGGCATATGATGGGAGTCATATTTCATACTGCTGAAATGGAAGTTTACAGAGAAGCAAGAAGACGACTCTGGAGTAATCAGAGTTGAAAACTTTGGTATGAATTTATATTTAGTTTAATTATAGATTCAGATGGTCACATAGAAATATTTATAGTTACATGTACATACACAGGTTATTGTACACACATCTTTTTTAGCTTTGCTAGTTACAAGGGCCTAGAAGCAACGACACCCCAGTAGCAATGAGCAAACTCAGATCTTGGTTTCTAATACCATTCACCAATAAAAGGAGCCAGAGTCTTGTGGAGAAATGGCTAATTCTAGCATTGAAGCATGCAATATACAAGGTAAGCTGGACATTTTTATAGTGCCAGGAAACATGGAAATGCTAAAAAAAATACACTAAACAAACAAAACCTGCACATTTATGAGAATATGCAAAGGGTCCTAATGAAAGAGCTCCTACCGGGAAATGCTGGAACAATTTGAACTACAAAATAAATAAATTAGTGTTAGATTATGGTAGTAGGTGTAAAATAAATATTCATGAGTACACACTAATACAAATAAGTGATTGAATAAATAAACAAATGGGGAAGAAGAGACCAATCTCCCATGGAGAAGCATTCCAAATAATTTATATGGTCACCTCACCCATAGGCAGGTGAAACATAACTCACCACTCCTGAAGTGTTCACTGAACATAGTTATTTAGTGCCAAAGAGTACAGCATGGGAAATGGGGAAAAGCAATGTTTCAGTGGAGAATCTGACAAACACTACTTCAGTCAGGTGATCAAAGTCAACTTCAACAGTGACATCATGTCGATAGTATGTACTTTGTGTATAATGTAATGGAAAAAGCACTTTACTTTTGTGGGCTTCCTATAAACCCATAACTTTGTGCTAAACTAATCATGAGAGAAATATCAAGGAAAAAAAGCCAATTGAGGAATATGATACAAAACACCTGACTAGAACTCCTTAAAACTGCTGAGGGCATCAAAGACAAGGAAGATCAGAGAAAGTGCCATACCAAGAGGAACCTAAGGAAACATGACCAATAAATGTAATGGGGTGTCCTTGATGGGATGCTGGAACTGAAGAAGAACATTAGGCTAAAACCAAAGAAATTGGCATAAAGTGTGGACTTTAGTTAATAATAATGTGTTAGTTCAGTAATTGTGACACATGAGTCACAAGTGGCAATAATAGGGGAAACTGAATGCAGGGTATATGGGAACTCTCTGTACTGTTTTCACAATTTTTCTGTAAATCTAAAATTGTCCCTAAAATATATGAGGTCTGTCCAGAAGTTATTAGGCCATGTAATATGAAAAGGAGAGACATTTATTGAAGATACAAGATACAAAAAACACTGTACACAGGACAATGATGCCTCAGTCCCCTTCAAAGCAGGCACCTTGGGACCTCGCACACACAGTTCTCCCAATCGCCATCAGCTGCTCCATTGTATTTTCCTGAATTTCATCACCAGTCTGAAATCTCTTCCCTTTCAGAGGTGATTTTAGTTTTGAGAGAAGCCAGAAGTTGCAGGGCACCAAATCTGGGCTGCAGCAGGGCTGAGTCACCTCAGTGATGTGATGTTTCATCAAAAACCTCTGCATGAGACATGCTGCATGAGTGGGTGTGTTGTTGTGATAAGGCTGCCAATCACCAGTTACCCACAGCTGCAGCCTTCTGAATCATCTGAATAGTTTCCATGGAGGAGTGTTGAAGCCTAATGCAAAATTTGGTGCATGTTCTTTGCTCTACTCAGCCAGTCATTTTGAATATGATGGCCACATGGTACACATGCTCAATCGATGGCATCTACTGCCCCCACTGACTAGTGCAATGAAGTCATCATTGTTCACGCATGCACATTGCAGTTCACTCTCCTTGGCTGCCAGGTTACACTGATGTTGCACAAACTGTTCTTGGTATATTAACAATGGCTGGACTTTTTCCAAACAGACCTCATATATATTTGATTACTGTTTCTAGTTTCATAATTTGTGGCTTCTGACTCCCTGTGCAATCAGTCTGTGACAGGTACACAACTTATGCATGCATCAAGACAGCCCAAGACTCAGATAACACACACCTGGAGTCAGATCTGAACCTTGTGAATCAGCACAGAATGTCAATTCTTCCCCAATTCTGTATTCCAAAATACATGTGGATTCTATATGGTTTACTTATGAAGTCTTATATTTTGCCTTGCTTTTTTAATTCTTTTATTTAAAAAAAAAAAAACCTTGGAGACCTCAAATTCTTTTTTGCTTTTCCATCTTGGTGATGGTAAATGGGAAAACAGAAGTTGGTTTTGAAAATACAGAATTAAATTTTAACAAAGTAAATAAGGGAAGAAAAATATGTTAATAAAATTTTCTTAATAGTTGAAATTTAAACAGAGCATTGAATTTTGTGGGGGAGGGGTGGAGGTGATTCGTTCCAGACAAAATCCTGAGAACTTTCGGATTCCTATGGTGTTTCTTTTTAGGTAAAGAATTTAACATTTGAAGACCAGTAGAATCCAGTTTAAAAATATATAATTCAACTAGAACACAGGAGACTCAAGTTCTAGTTCTGACTTCATCACTAACTTGGTATCTTAGGCAAGTATTGTACTGTTTTGTGCCTCAATTTCTTCATCTATCAAATGGGGATAAAATACATATGGCAAAGTAATTATGAGAATTAAAAATTGTTTTAAAAATTGAAGGTTACATAACCATAACATATATATTATTCTACTCTCTCCTAATAAAATACATTTAATCACACTTTAAAGCTATTTGTATAGAAAAATAATTGTTTTTATAAAAATTCAAGTAAAAGAGAACTTTTAAAGTAGAACATTACTGTCCCACCTTCCCCTTTCTACCAGCAATAACTTTTAACAGTACTCCAACACCCTAAAACCTCTTTTTAAAAACACATATCAAATCTACCACCTAGCTCATAAAGTTAAAGATTCAAGATACTGGACAATCATTTCAGCACATTTCTATCTATTGTTCTCCTGCCAGAACAAAAAAAAAAAAGGTCAGGATATCCATGTAACATTGCTTCAGAAACCTTACATTATTGGAGAATGAAAACATTTTCCTAAGAACACAAGGCATGGTTGCTGATATTCTAGCATAATTTCTAGGCAGTAACTTGAAGGGAAGATAGCAGCTCTCGTGTGAGCCACGCTGCCCTCAAGGTCCTCGGGGGCACCTGGTATGCTCACTTCACATTAACAATAGCAGGTCACAGTCACTGATGCTGTCTCAAGAACTTGCCCTCTCTTTCCCCACCCTGCTCCCAGCCTGCTTCCCAGCCCTTACTGGAAATTGGCTGACTCCCTCTAAATGACAGCTATGAATGTCCTGAGCTCATTAGCTCTCTTGCAATGCAACGAACTATCATCATTCATTGCAATGACACTGACACAGCATGTGAACTGGACTTGGTTTTTGAATGTCAGACTGGTTCAAGAGGAAGAGAATTTTCCTGTAAATGGGATCTGGGAAGTTATTTCCACTGTGTACTTTGCTGAGCACTGGGAGTGTTGGTTGGGTGGAAATTTTTATTGTGAGCTTATTCTTTGGTGGGGGCTATTTATTTTGTTGAGGGAAACAACATAAAATGAGCATTGGTTTGAAGTTAGACTGAATTATATTTGAGTCTAAACTTGTGATACACACATACACATATGCAAGCATAATAACAAAAATCAAGTATTTTATAGTGTTTATATAACATAAATTTTAAAAGAAGAAACAGAACATCATGAATTCATTTGAAAACTTACCATTCTCTCATTCATCCACCTTCATCCCACTCCCTTTCCTCTCTTTCCAGAGGTAACTACTAATCTGAATTTGGCAATTGTGTATCTTCTCTATTCATATTTTTATATTTTAACTGTTGTTTCTATCCACAAATAATATAAAGCATGATTTAGAGTATTTTAAAATACATGTATCATCAAATGTTGTATTAATGCATTTTTCTTAATCCAAAACTACTCCTTCCATGAAATATTACATTAAAAAAGGAAGACAAAATCTTATATGTGTATTTGATTACAAGAGTATTAAAATGTGCTTTTGAAAAGGACTATAAGAAAGTCAAACAAAATGATAATAGGATTATAGATATCTGGGTGTTTTCTCATAATGTTTTATAACCTTTGGAGGGAGGAATGTGTAGGGAGCATATATTTTCATGTTTTCTTTCCCTGACATAACAAAAAAAATTATTAAATGGGGTAACATCTTTTACTTATTAATAAAGATTACAAAGCAATTTATTTTAATGTTAAAATTTTAAATTCATATTGACAAATGCCCTCAACAATACTGACAATGTATTTTGTGTAAATTTTATTTTAATTAAAAAATTATGTCAAATATATGTGTGTACACATGTGCACGTACATTATATATACATGTAATTTTTTATATATAGTGTTGGGTTTTATTTGCATTTCTTTGATTGCTGGTGAGTAGGCATCGGTATAGTATGCTTCTGTTTTATCTTCATATGTGTATCTTCTCTATGCATGCCTTTATCAGTTTTGCTTTTTTTGAACAGTAAAATGTTTATATAGTTGATCCAGTAAATTCATGTTAATGAACTTATTCTAAGGGTGTGCCATTATTTTCAAAAAAATAAAAAATACATACCAAAAGTAAATTCGTTAATTAAGTTCTACAATGTAACCTGCATATTCAAGAAGTAAGTAACAGGAAATACGGCCATAATTTAACCATTGTGTCTGCTCTCGAGCAGAGTGCAGTCTATTGAGAAGGGAAAAGCAGAAACACCACAGACAATTCAAAAATATTCTGACACCATATAATCGAAAGTTAAACTGCTGGCCAGATCATATGTATTCATGTAGTTACAATGACTAGAAATGAATGTGAGCCGTTGAGGTTAGAAAAAAATCTTTGGAAGAAGGCTCTCTTGAGCCAGGACTTCAAGGGCTGGGACTGGTTTAGACATAAGAATTCTTGCGAGAATTGCAATAGTTTGTGCTGGGGGGGAATCATATTGCATGAGATGGGGACAGTGCAAATGTCCTAACTAAAGCACAGAGCCTGGTGGAGGGGAGGGGGAATATTCTAGGGGAGTCTTTAAAGTCAGCCAATGACTCTTCTATGTCCTGTGTTGGGAAATGGCAAAGAGGAAGAAAGCACTGATCTGTGAAGGTTGACCTGACAGTAATAATTGGCCTGAATCTTAGAAACTTGGAAATAAAATTTTAAAATCTAGCTTCCTTATCTGTACAAATTCAGAAGTTTCTAATGTTTACCTGTTTGAATTTACAATCATGCAACCTGGGTTTCATTTTTAAAAATAATCTCTTTCCTCTGGTACCCTTTCTCTTAATTTGTAAGTAAAGCTTTTAATAAAGCTTTCTGTTCAAAATTTTTTAACCTACATTAACCTGTGTGGCCACCTGAAAACAATTTAGTATGTATTCTATATTTCTCTCCTTGCTTATATAACCTATGCTTATATAGGCAAGTCTGTATATGTATACACCCATAGTTGTTACTATTTTACACAAATGGGGACATATTGTATGCACTTATCTCCATTTTCTTTTTTCCAGTGTTTGCCATGACAAAGTAACCACTTGAGCTAAAGCCAACTCTTTTTTTCTTGTAACAGTACTTCATGGGAATAAATCCTTTCTAGTCAATCAGGATGTCTCTAAGTAATTTTTATTAGTGCTGTGTGATATTCTGTTCTGTGGAACTGTAATTTATTCAACCATTATCTTATTAATGTTCTTAACCACAAACAATGCCACCATAATAGTCATTTACATATGTGTTTCTCAAGTACTGGCGAGGTTTACAATTCACTGAATCATGAATTTGTTATTTTAATAGGTATTATCAGATTCTTTTCCCAAAAGGCTGTAATCCTCTATGTGTGGAACCACCCCTTTCCCTTCGTCCTCATCACTAACAAATATTTTGCTCATTTTAACATGTCAGTTTAGTTCATGTAAAGTGGTATTTCACTTACATTTGATTTCTATTTTCCTGGTCACCCACAAGTTTGAGTGTGCTTTCATATGTTTTTGGCCATCTGGATTTGCTTTTCTATGAAATGTCCATTTATATCCTTTGCTTTTTTTTTTCTTTTAGGTGATTCCCTTTTTGTAATCCATTCTATTGAGTTTTTAAATATTTGTAAATCTATTTTGTTGCTAATTATAACACAAGTATATAAAATAGAAATATACAACTTAACCACTTCATAAAACAAAAGCCCTGTGACAACCCTAACAACCATCCAGGCCAGGGAACAGAACATCGCACTCACCACTCACCACCCCCCGCACTAGCTCTTTGTTTGTCCTTCTCTTCCCAGGCACAACTCCCTCCTTCCCTCACAAAATAATCAGTATTTTGACTTTAATGGTAGTTACTTTCCAACTTTTCTTCATGGTTTTAACAGCAAAGTATTCAACCTAAACATTATAGTTTAGTTCTATTTTGAAATTTTGTATGAGTGAAAACTTACAATACATATTTTTAGTATCTGATTTATTTCAGAATATTTGTGAGATTCAATCAAGTCATACCATGTTGCCCTATTTGTTTTCATTGCTATAGTGTATTTCCTTTTTATGAATATACTACAATTTATTTATCCATTCCACTGTGGAAGGACATTTGAATTGCTTCTAGTTTAAGGGTATTATAAAAACAATATTTAAATGAAAACATACACATCAACTGGAAAAATGTGCACTCAGTTCTTTTGATTACCTATCTAACCGTGGAATGGCTGGGTCATAAGGAAGGTGCATCTTTAAGCATAATCATTCCTATCGAAGAGTCTGCCAAAGTAGTTTTTGCCAGAAACCAATCTCAGACTTTGTTCATTCTCCTCACCAAAATTTGGATCCCCTCTTTTGTTAAATGTCTTTGCAACTGCTGTTGCCTGCTTTTATACTAGTTTCTCCCAAAATCCAAAAGAAAAACAGTAAAGATTCATAAATTTGACTTCATAAAAATTCAAAACCTTTTTTTATAATAGCAATGACAATGACAAAAAATTTCTGTAGCAACAATGACAATAACATAAGAAAAAACAAAAGACAAATAGCAACCTGAGAGAGCATATTTGCAACTTATATCACAGATAAAGTGTTCATGTCTCAGATTTATAAAACACCTTAAATACCGAGAAGGAAGAATTAACAAAAGCTTTAAAACCAAGGTATGGATAGCAGTTCACAGAAAAATAAGCATATCACATTTAAATATAGTAAAGAATGCCCAACTTTCATAGTAAAATTCATAGTAAAATGCACCCTGAGATTTCACATCTGATATATTAAATGTCTAAATTCAAAAGCTTGATAACACACTCTCTTGGTGAGCCTATGGGATGCTGTTAAGTTGAAAATGGTATAAAGCATATGAAAGGAAGTTTTGCAACATGTAACAAAACTCTATATTCTTTGACCAGCAAATCTACTTCTATAAATTCACCCTGAAAAATAACATCTCAAATATAAAACAAAAAACGCGCAAGATTATGCATTGTGATATTACTTTAATGCACAATATTAGAGAAAAATAAATGGCCATCCTTAGGAGAGTGGTTGAACAAATTATTGTGCTGTCACATAATGAAATACTATTCAGCCTTTAAAAATGTGAAAATTTCTATGAACAAATATGAAGCAATTTCAGGACATAACTAAATGAAAAGGGCAAGGTGTGAAAGAATTCATATAATAGGATACATTTTTTGAAGACAGAAAGGAAAATAAAACTACATATAAATATATGCTTATTTTTTTCAAAACCACAGGAAAGATAAAGTGGAAATAAATAAGAATAGTTCTCCATAGGAAGCAGAAAAGAGAAGAATGAAGTAACAAGGAGAGAAGTAAGATTTCTCTGACAACATCTTTTTATATTTAAGCAAAATTTAAATCACAAAAATAGATTAAAATGACTTAAAATGACTACAAATAGAAACACATAAACCTAGCTGTTTATCAAATTGATCACGTAACCATGCAAATTAAAAATTAATTCAAATAACTTATGATTTATAGTATTCTGATTATATGCTTTTAATGATATGTGTATTTTTAAGACAAAAAGTTACAAATAAAAGTATTGAATTTAACCTATAAATGTATTGTTGGTAGTGGAATAAGTATATTGATTCTGAAAGCATTTCCTTCATGTTGAAGAATAGAGCAAATGAAAAATTATGCTATTATCGAGAGCCAGGGTTTTCACAGTGAAAGAGGGAGATACAAAATTTAACAAGAGAAAATGGAGAAGAACCTTATGGTACTGGAGGGTTGGAGTGTGTGTATTTGTGTGTACACACACATATATATTTCCTACCCCTGTCCACTGAAGCAGCCTGGAAACAATGACACCACTTTAGCCATTAGTACACCCAGTACTCAGTTCTTTGTTTGTAAATATAATTCCTCTCTAAAAGAAATCAGATTTCCTAAAGATTCCAGGTCAGGGGCAGAAATATAAGGTGAGCCTAGAGCATCAGGCTGTGTCTGAAGGCAATAAAGTGCTCAAAGATGAAGGGGGTGTTTCAGTAAATAGAGGATCAGCTGTAAGAGGCTCTCACTGCACATATTTGGGATTATTTGAGCATAACATATAGTGATTGTGATGTATCATAATGCATTGTGCATTTAAGGGGAAAAACAATATATGGGTCATAATGTACTCCAAAAGAAAGTAAAGGGGGAGGAAAAGTTCTCCTTTATAGGAGAATTCCACTTAATAAATGTAGAAGAAATGAGAAATGATACAATTACAAAGTTACCAATGCTACCTCCCATTGTGATCACTGATTCAGGCAAGAATCATTAATGGATGCAAAAACCACTGGGTAAACCACTGTAAAGAAATAGGTTATGTATGAGGTCTTAATGTAGCACCCTACAGATTATCTTTCTGATAAAGGGGGTGGCAGTGACAACTTTGATTAAGGGAACAAACTGTGTATTAGTAGGAGACCTGGACACTATGTGCATCTTGGTGCGATTCACCTATGAAAAATTCTTGCCAGAAATGTTTGACCCCAAATTGAGATATGAAAAAAATAATTAACCAAACCAAAAAATGCAGAATATGGCATATTCTATAGGAAGACTGATCTAAAGTCTTCCAAAAAACCTCAATGAAATAAAAAACCAGAGGACTTCTCATCAAAATGGAGGTGTAGGTAGAACTGCTTCACTTTCTCACATAATCAAAATAAAGATAATGAGCAATTTAAAAATAATAAACAACCACTACTGCCAGAATAGCAAATTGCATGGAATTCCCATAACCAAGGAGTTAAAGAAACATTCATCCAGACCTGTGCACTGAAACAAAGAAATATGGCCCAAAAGAAAGAACAGATCAAAACTCCAGAAAAAAAGCTAAGCAATGAGAAGACAGACAATCTATCTGATGCAGAGTCCAAAACACTGGTAATCAGGATGCTCACACAATTGATTGAGCTCAGGTGCAAAGTAAAGGAAAAAATGTAGGCCACACAAAGTGAAATAAAGGAAAATATACAGGGAACTAACAGTGAAATGAAGGAAACTGATACACAAGTCAATGATTTGGACGAGAAGAAAGAAATAAACAGTCAACTGGAACAGAATGGAGAAACAAGAATTCAAAAAAATGAGGAGAGGCTTAGGAACCTCTAGGACAACTTTAAACATTCCAACATCCAAATCATAGGGGTGCTAGAAGGAAAAGAATAAGAGCAAGAAATTGAAAACTTATCTGAACAAATAATGAAGGAAAAAATTTCCCATCTGGTGAAGGAAATAGAGTTTCAGAAAGTCCAGGAAGCCCAGGAAGTCCCAAAGAAATTGGACCCAAAAAGGAACACACCAAGGCACATCATAATTACATTAGCCAAAATGAAAGATAAGGAGAGAACCTTAAAAGCAGCAAGAGAAAAGGAGGCAGTTACCTACAAAGGAGTTCCCATAAGACTAGCAGCTGATTTCTCAAAAGAAACCTTGCAGACCAGAAGGGGCTGGAAAGAAGTATTCCAAGTCATGAAAGGCAAGGACCTACATCAAAGATTACTCTATCCAGCAAAGCTATCATTTATAATGGAAGGGCAGATAAAGTGCTTCTCAGATAAGGTCCAGTTCAAGGAGTTCATCATCAACAAGCCCTTATTATATGAAATGTTAAAGGGACTTATCTTAAGAAATAGAAGATAAAAAACTATGAATAGTAAAATGACAACAAACTCACAACTATCAACAACTGAACCTAAAACAAAAACAAAAACTAGGCAAACAACTAGAACAGGAACAGAATCACAGAAATAGAGATCACATAGAGAGTTATCAGTGGAGAAAGGAGGGGGAAATGATGGGGGGAGGTTCAAGAAATAAGAAGCATAACTGGTAGGTATAAAATAGACAGGGGTAGGTTAAGAACAGTATAGAAAATAGAGAAACCAAAGAACTTATATGTATCACCCATCTACATGAACTAAGATGGGGAGAATTCTGTAGAATGGTGGGGTGCAGGGCAGAGTGGAGATTAAAAGAAGAAAAAAAATGGGACAACTGTAATAGCATAATCAATAAAATATACTTTAAAAAATAAAAAATAAACCCAGAGACAAAGAAACTGCTCTGATTAAAAGATATCTGTCATGTGTATATGCCATATTATTTGAGATACAGATTCAGTACAATCCCTGTTAAAATACTAATGGCATTCTTTTCAGAATTAGAACAACTAATTCTAAAATTTAAATGTAACCACAAAAGATCCCAAATAGCCAAAGAAATTTTGAGAAAGAACAAAGTGTGAGGTATCACACTCCCTGATTCAAACTATACTATAAAGCTGCAAAATCAAAAACAGAATGGTACTGGCATAAAAGCAGATTTTATATATAAATATAGAGAGAATGTATATATCTATTCTATAGAATATATATATATCAATGGAATAGAACATAGAGTCCAGAAATAAATTCTTGCTTAGAGAGTTAATGTACAACAAAGGAGCCAAAGATATACAATAGGGTAAAGACAGTCTGTTTAATAAGTAGTATTGGGAAAACTGGACAGATAAATGCAGAAAAATTTAAATGGACCATTTTCTTATACAATATACAAAAATAAACTCAAAATGGATTAAAGACTTAACTATAAGACCTGAAATCACAAAACTCCTAGAAAAAAAATATAGGCTGTAAGCTCTTCAACATCACTCTTGGCAATATCTTTTTGTTTTCCTTGGGCAAGGAAAACAAAAGAAAAAATAAACAAATTGGACTATATAAAAATATAAATTTTTGCATAGCAAAGGAAATCATCAACAAAACAAAAAGGCAGCCTACTTAGTGGGAGAAAACATTCACCAATGATACATTTAATATCCAAAATATACAAGAAACTCAACATCAAAACCCCCCAAACAATCTCATTAAAAAATGGGCAGAGACCTGAATAGACATTTCTCCAAAGAGGACATACAGATGGCTAATAGACATATGAAAAGATGCTCAACATCACTAATCATCAGGGAAATGCAAATTAAAACCACAATGAGATACCACTTCACACTGTCAGAATGGCTATCATCAAAAAATCAACAGTAAGTGTTGGTGAGGATGTGGAGGAAAGGGAACCCTTGTACATTGTTGGTGGGATTGCAAATTGGTACAACTAAGAAGGGCACGAGTATGTAGGTTCCTAACGACTATACAGGGTACGTGGACAAAACCAAGGTGAGGTGGAATCAGGGGAGGGAGGTGGGAATGGCTGGGACCGGGGCAGAGGGTAAGGTGGGGGAGAAAATGCAGACAACTATACTTGAAAAATAAAATGTTTTAAAAATTAAAAACAGAACTACCATATGACTCAGCAATCCCATATCTTGATATTTATCCAAAGAAAGCAAAAACAGTAGTTCAAAAAGATATACTCATATGTACCCCTATGTTCATGGCAGCATTACTAAGATATGGAAGCACACAAATTTTCCTTTTGCTGTTTTCCTTCCCAGTCAACATGAGTTAGTATTATATATCAGGTGCTGGGACTCCACAGTTTACAGGGCTGATAGGAATGCAGCATGCTAAAAGAATATGTAAAAAATGTCTTTATATTCAGAAGACTGTTAATTGGTGCTGGGCATCACTGGCCCCATTCATGTCTTACTAAGTGTTGAATAATCCTCATACCTAGAATTACCTTTTATTGTCTAAATCATGTGTATATAGTGGCTGTTACATAATATACCATGGAGATCTGTTTTAATTGAACTGAATGAGCACACACATAGTTTATTTAACTGGCATATATTAGATTATTATCCAAAGGGGGAAAATGTCTCTTTTCAAGTCATAGGTGGTTGGAGAGGGAGTCAGAGAAAATCTACACGGAAGCTGAGATTTGAAGGTTAGTTAGGTAGGACCCAACCCTCAGACACAGAAGGAAAGGACTGGAGGAAGAGCATTCCAAGGTGATGAACTTGCTGCTGCAAGGGCTGGACTGAGAGACAGGCGGACCTGCAGGAGGAACAAGTATTTCAGCACTGCCAGGCACATTGTTTAAGGGAAAGATGAGCCAGCAACTGGCTGCAGAAGAGAAAGGACAAAACCCCAGGTTATATTTCATCTCTCCCACAGTTTTATTGGTCAGTTCAGTTTACAGTTATTTCTTCTTCCACTGAATTCTATAGCATCAATTAACTTTATTGCTCATCATATGTTATCTTGATTTAGTGATTTTTGCAAATGTCTCGTTTAGATGGAAAGTCCCTAGGGGAAAATAATGGTCATTGATTTTTCTTTGTCAGAGTTTTCCATATAGTTGGTGCTCCATAAAATTACTTGGATGAATAAGTAAGACAATAAGACAGGTCAGGAATTTTACAATTTAAACCAGGCCATGTTTATAATATTTGTCTGCTGCTCTGAGGATTCTAAACCAGATTAAGTTGGTTTTGCTTTCTGTTCTTTAAAATATCCCTGTCTTCTTTCAAATGCTTAGCACAGACTAAACATACCTTGATTGATTTTCTCTAAACAATTTTTTGTGTGTTTTTAACATTGTTTTAAGCACTTCTTTAAAGTGCGTAGTTATTTTCTACTCTTGCAGTCGGTCTCTTGAGCAATCTTGTGCAGATTCCTACTCTTTCAGGTCGCAGTGCTACCTAAATTGCAAATTCCAGCCAGAGTATGATGCGGCAAGATGAGAATACCTAGTAAGTCCAGAGACAACATGCTCCCAATATCCCCTCTTCCCTCCCCTGAATGCTCATCCCAGCCTCTCTCCTCCTTGCCTGCTCCGCAAAGGGGCAACGGTATTTTTCACTCACCTTCCTCTTTCTGCTCCCCTCAATCTTTGAAGCTCCACACTGTGACCCCAGATGATCCCTGTCCTTGAGTCAGCCAAGCCCCAGCTCCTGGGAGAACCAGCGTCCAATGGAACTGTATAAAGGAATCTCAGAACCATATACCAGAGTCCTATTACTCACATCTATTTTATCAACAGAATATTTTGAAGTTAAATGTGTTGCACTATCCTTTGTAGGTAATGCTAGCTACCACGGCTGTTTTAAGCACTTTATAATAGTAACTAATTTAATCTTCCTAGAAATTCTTTAAAGATGCTATATTCTTATAGTTCTGTTTACAGGGGAAGAAATAAAGTCACAGAGCTGGATCCAGGCTCTGAAACAACAGGCTGTACTACCTCTTGCTTTTGCTTATGAAAAAAAAAAATCCCTCCCCATTTTTTTTTGTTTCTAAAAATGGCATTCATCTCTTCTTTTTTCTAAAATGCTATCAAAGAACAGTAAAAGAATTAAAAGGGCGTTCATTCAAAATTATGGAAAGAAGGGGAGAGCAGGTGAGAGCAGGCTAGAAATCAGCAAATTGTGCCGAGAGAAAGTGAAAGGAGGTGTTGTAACTGACTGAGCTAAGAGGCAGGCCAGTTCCTTTCAGAAAACTTTTAATGGAAGGCAAGATGGAGATGCCATTCAAAACAGGAAACTATGTGAAATTCTAGACACAGAAGACCTAGACCCTAGCTGGTAGAGTCTTCCCAGAGCAGGTAGCTCCTTCCCACCCTCTCTATCTAAAATCAATAAACATATTCTCAAGCAAGATTTAAAAAGTTCATAGGAATTCTGTACCCAGTCACATTTTTAATCAAGTGTGAGAAGAGAATAAAAACAATTTCAGATATGCAAAGAACCCAAAATTAGACCTCTCAAAAAATCTAAATGGCCTTGTATATGGTGGTGACTTCTTAGAAAAAACACCAAAGGCACAATCCAGGAAAGATATAATGGATAAGCTGGACTTCATCAAAATTACAAACATCTGTGTGAAAGGCAGTATCAAGAAAATGAAGAGACAGACTGGGAGAAAATACTTGCAAAAAAACACAACTGATAGAAGACTGTTGTACAAAATATGCAAAAAAACACTTTAAACTCAACAGTAAGATACAACTCAATTTTTTAAAAAGTGGGCCGAAGAATGTAACAGATGGCTCACTAAAGAAAATGGCAAATAAGCATATGAAAAATGCTCCACACCATATGTCATCAGAGAAATGCAAATTAAAACAGTAGTGTGCTACCACTACACATCTGTTAGAATGACTACAATCCAGAACACTGCCAACACCCAGTGCTGGGAGCAATGGGAACTCCCATTCATTGTTGTTGAGAATGCAAAATGGTACAGCTACTTTGGAAAGAGTTTGGCAGCTTCTTACAAAACTAAACATACTCTTAGAATACAATCTGGCAATCACATTCTCTACTATTTACTCAAATGAATTTCAATTTATGTCTACACACAAACCAGAACATGAATATTTATAGCAGCTTTATTCATAATTGCCAAACTTGGAAGCAACCTAGATGTCCTTCAGTTGGTGATGTACTGCAGTACATTCAGAAAATGAAATATCATTCAGCACTAAGAGAAATGAGCTGTGAAACCATGAAAAAACATGGAAGAATCTTAAATGTGTATTACTATGTGAAAGAAACCTATCTGAAAAGGCTACCTTTTGTATAATCACAACTATATGACATCCTGGATAAGGCAAAACTATGGAGACAGTAAAAGGGTCATTGGGTACCAGGGGTCTGGGGATATGTCAGGAAGGATGAATAGGTGGCACAAAAAGGATATTTATGGCAGGGAAAATACTCTGCATATCACAATAATGGATACATGTCACTAAACATTGTCAAAACCCACAGAAGGTACAATGCCAAGAGTGAACCCTAATGTAAACTATGAACTTTGGGTGATTATGACGTATCAATGTAGGTTCATCAATGATAAAAAATGTACCACCTGGTGGAAGATATGGATATGGGAAGGCTGTGCATAGAGAATGAGATACATAGAAAATCTCAGTACTTTCCCTGCAGTTTTTCTATACATCTAAATCTTCTATAAAAAATAGTCTTTAATAATAGGATTCTCAATCTATCCCTTCTTAGAGCGCTACTAGAGGGTGTGCTTCAGTTAAACAAGAGAATGAACCAAGAAGCAAAAAAATGGAGGATCCTACTATACTATACTATACTACACAAAAGTGATTTTCCATCAAGAAATAACAGCATAGAAGCATGTTATTTAGAAATTTGGAGTTTTCTCAGGGTGAAAAGAAATAGCTGGAAGAGTTGAAAGAGTTTGTCCCTGTGGAGTGGAACTGGGGTAGAGAAAGGTAGAAGACCACTATTTTTCGATATAACCTTTTTGAGCACCATTTTATTTTCTTAATTTAATTTTATTTTAATTGTTGTTCAAGTACAGTTTTCTGCCTATTACTCCCATCCCAGCCCACCCCCACAGCCCTCCCCACCTCCCTCCCATTCCCAACCCCAC
>PVKM010021781.1:0-22327 GCA_004027735.1 Carollia perspicillata | reverse complement strand
CACGTGGAGGGTTATCAACAGGGAAGTGGGGTGCGGGGAGAGAGGGGGAAGAGGTGCAGAGAATGAGTAGCATGGATGGTAGGTGGAAGGTGGACAGGGGGAGGGTGGGAGTGGTGTGGGAAATGTAGAAGCCAAGGAATTTATGAGTGTGACATATGGATGTGAGCTAGGGGTTGGGGAATGAGGCTAGGAGAGGGTGGGAGAGGGTGTGCATAATAAGAATATCATGCATGCCTGTAAAAATAAAATAAAAGTAAAAAACCCCTCCCCTAACTTAAACTTAGGTTCAGCTTAAACTCTATTGTACATCAACATATAATAATAGAATTAAATAAGTTAATATATGCAGAATAATATTAATGAGGGCTATGGGAAAAATATCAGAATATGGGATTCCAGGAGGCTGTTGGGTGCCAAATTAGGTAAGAGTGGTGGAGAATGCTTCACTGATGACAGTGGAGTAAAGCCAAAAAAAAAAGTAAGGCCATGCAGTTGATTAGAGAAGGAACAATAGCTGGTAGTGAGGAAAAACCAAGGCAAAGGCTTGAGGCAGGAATGTGTCTGTTGTATTTAAGGAACAGCAAGCTACTAGGCTAGCTGAGATTCAGTGGGGATGGGGAGAGAGGAAACAGGAGGACAACTGATGTAGGGCTTTTCGGTCATTGTATATTACTTGGCATTGACTTTGAGTGAGATAAAAAGCGACTAGAGGGTTTAAAACAGGAGAGGAAATGTTCTCATTTACATTTTTAAAGCTTTTCTTTTGTTTTTAAACTTTTTGTTTTGATCTAATTTTAGGCATACAGAAAAATTGCAATAGTCGTTGTATTTCTGGCTTATATCGCTTATCTCACTTCCTCTAATGCTAACCCTTTACATCAAGAACAGGAAATTATCATTGGCGCGATACTATTAACTAAATACAGACCTTATTCAAATTTCACTTTTTTTCACTTATGTTTCTTTTTTCTGTTCCACAATCCTATTCTAGGTCCCATATTGTAATTCTTTTTTTCTCTCTTTTTGCCCCTCTTTAGTTTCTTGTGGTACGTAACAGTTCTTCACTTTTTCTTTTCTGACCCTGAGACTTTAGAAGAATACTAATCAGTCATTTTGTAAAATGTCTCTCCATTTGGGTTCATCAGATATTTTCTCATGCTTGGACAGTATTAGTCATTTTGGGCTGCTGTAACAAAAATACCACAGGCTGGATGGGTTAAACTATGTAAATCTCTTTCTCATCGTTCTGGAGGCTGGAAATCCAAGATCAAGGTTCTAGCTGATTTAGTTTCTGGTGAGAGCCCTCTCCCTGGTGTGCAGATGGCTGCATTCTATGTTCTCTCCTCTCACGGACTTTTTTTGGTGTGAACATGCTGGCTCCTCAGTGAATTCATGAAGGTGGTGGTGGTGGTGGTGGAAGGGGGCACTCTAATGTCTCATCTTAAAGGACACTAATCCTATTAGATCAGGGCCCCATCCTTTCAACCTCATTCACTGCCTTAGAGCAAAACTGCAGGGTTAGGGCTTCAGTGTATAAAGTTTAGGAGAGACAAACATTCAGTCCATAACACAAAGGTTTTGTATTTATGGAAAGACTACCACACACAAAATCTTTCTCTATGCATTGTATCAAGGGATTCATGATATTGACATGTCTTATTATTGGTGATATTTACCTTGATCATTTGGATAGACTGGCATCTGCTAGGTTTCTCCACTACGAAGTTACTATCTTTCTTTTTACAGTTAATAAGTAACGTTAGGGAGATACTTTGAGACTGTGAATCCCTTCTTCTCAAACTTGTGTCCACCCATTTTAGTATCCATTGGTGTATCTTGTCTGCAAAAGTTATTACTGGGGTGTTTGCAATGATGATTCTCTATCTCCTCTTTCCACTTATATTAACTGGAATTCCACTGTAAGGAAGAACTATCCCTTCTCCATCATTTATGTATGACTTTTATATTGTTATAGACTCATTGGGCATATTTTATTCTAAGGATTAAAGTCAATACCACATTTACTTATTGTTCAAATTATTCCAGTTTTGGACATTAGGAGATCCTTCAGATCAGCTCCTGTTTTTGGTGAGCCTCCATCTTTTTAAGAAGCATTTCCTTACCTTTTGACATCACAAGATGTTCTAGCCTCACATTGTCTTTTCCTTGCCCCAGCCTGTCCTGGAAGCAACTTCTCCACAAAGCCCTGGCTTCTTATGTTGGATAATGGTGTTTAGAAACCAAGATCTGGTGCTAGGTGTGCTCATTGTTCTGGAGTATCACTGCCTCTAGGCCCTCTCAGCCAACAGAGTAAGGAAATATATGAATATACATTAACCCACCCATACACCCATATGTACATTTTTTAAATTTGTTTGAATGTATAAAAAAAAACCTTAAGTTTATACTGATGTCCCTTAGCCTAATACAGTGCTACAGGGCTTATTTCAGCATTCCCTCTTTCCTTATGTTTCCCTCCAACAGTGAGGAACCTAGCTTTCATCTATAATATATGAAATTATTTGTTCAATTCTAATATACATGTAAAGATAGTTTCAGAATTTGCTAATTCATACTCCTGTGAGAAACACTTTACTGAAGAGATTACAGCACTTAAGTCTTTAGCTTTTCACTACTGAGTAAAGATACTGCTTTCTAAGTCGCTTAGGTTGTTTTCTTTCCCATTCCCTTAATTGTGGATATGCTATTCTTTCGTAATACATGTACTTTCATTTGTATTTGCATTCCAGTTTGAGTTTCTCCCATTTCCTGGTTGGTGTTAACCACTTATTTATTTGGGGACGCGTGAAGGGTATGCAAGACTTTCAAGTTCAGATAAATGTTACTTCTACATCACAGGTGGCAGACACAAGGCCCGTGGGCCGAATCCGGCCCTCCACCTTGTTTTATCCGGCCTGGCACCTTGTTTCTACCTGGCGGCAGCGCCAAACTCTTGCTTAACTGCTAAGGAGTAGTTTCATGTATACAGTCCTAAAATTACATTCGGCCCTTTGAAGGCAACCGCGAGGCTGATATGGCCCCCAGCAAAAATGAGTTTGACACCCCTACATCATGATGAAGAGTCTACATCATTCCTATTAACCTATTCTCCTCTCCTCTTTCCCTTAAGTAGTCAGTCTCGTTAGTTTATTTATTCTTCCTGTATTTCTTCTGCACAAATAAACAGGTTGTCTATGCACTGTATCTTTTTTTCTTCTATGAATGACAGCATGCTGTATACTCTTTTGCACTTTGCTTTTTTCAAGTATGTCTTAGAGATCATTACGTATCAGTTCATAGAGCTCTTCCTCATTCTTTTCTCACAGCTACTTAGTATTCTACTGTGTGAACATACCATGGACTTTTTGACCCCTCTCTTATGAATGGGCATTTAGGTTGTTTCCAATACTTTGTAATTGAAAACAGTATTGTAATTAATGAACTTTTGAATATGTATTTTCATATTGTTGGAGGTGTGTCTTCAAGATAAGATTCTTAAATTGATTGAAAGGTAAATTACATGTCACTTAGGCATTGTCAAATTTCCCTCTCAAAAGAATTGTAACAAATTGCATTCCAATCAGCAATGTATGAGCATACCTGTTTTCTCACAGCCTTGCAAGCAAAATATGTTGTCATATCACTAAATATTTTCCAGTCTGACCAATGAGAAATGGTATGAGTCATTTTAATTTGCACTTATCTTGAATTAATTTTTCAACACTTTCATATGTCCGAAGGTCATTTTTGTATTTTATGGTGAATTATCTGTTCATGTACTATTCCCATTTTTGTACTGGGTTTTTGGTCCTTTCCCCTCCTTAAACTTTTACACAAATCACTTGGCTATTGTGCCAAGTACAGTCTGTAGAACACCAGTGGAAGCAGGGAGACAGTTGGTTATTTCAATCCAGATGAGTTAATGCAAAGTTATCATGAGAGGTGGTGGAGGTATTTCAATGTGAACCAAGAAAACTGCCTTTCCTAAGTCTCATTGTAGGTTATAATGAAAAAAGAAATTAAGGTGGACTTCAATTGTTTCTACTTGAACAAGTGGAAACCTGGACTCGGATCTGTCACTAACTGATACACAAAGATCTTGGCTGACACAAATTTGGGGTATGGATGATGATCAGAAGCTGGGGTTGTCCTGTGTTAATTTTGAGATGCCCATTAGACTTACAAGAGGAAATGTCAAGAAGGTGGTTAAAGATATAATGTTGGAGTTCCCGGACACAGATAGCATTTTGATCCATGAGAAATAGATGAGATGATCACATGAGTATAGTAAAATAAACTGCAACATTACAGAGGTGGTGAAGGGAAGGAATCAGCCAGAGACTGAGGAGCAGCCAATAAGGTAGTAGGAAAACAAGAATATGGTGTCAGGGAAACAGAACAAATTTCTGTAACAGATGATCAAGTGGCAATGAGTATAACCTAGCAACTGTTGAAGACTGAAAAAAAAACAAAAACAAAACCCCACAGCTTTAGTAGAGTGGCAACGATTAAATCTTAATTTAAGTGAATTTCAGAATGAAAAGTAGGCGGAGTTTGAGACCATCAGCATAGACAGATTTTGGGAATTTTGTTATAAAGAATTCAAGCCACAGTTTGTATCATAAAATATGAGAAATATGGATGCCTGAGGACTTCATGAGTAGAAAATTCAAAAGAAAGGAGACTAAAGCAAATGGTAAGAAAATGAAATGGAAGGTGGGTGCATTATCTTCAGGATAGTTTTAGTTGAATTTATTTAACAAACACTGATATACTGAAGAGGAACTATTCAAGAATTTGTCAATACAACTCAATATTTTCTTCCAATCCTCAAAATTCACTTTTTCCTATTTTTAAATGTCCCTAGACATGAGCTCACAATTTTGTTTATACTATCCTAAGTGATGTTATCCAAACCTATGACTTTAATATTTACTGATAGTCTTTAATTATGTCTCTCCTAGCCCTAACATTTAATATTAATATTTTAGCTTAATAGGAATATAAAGTTTTAATTCTTAATATTTTAGCTTTCTGTACCATCTAATTTTCTATAACATACCTGTACTGCTTCTTTAGTAACAGGACATTTGAAGATTTTTCAAAGGAAGTAATAATTCATGAAACTATGTTCCCACTGATGAATGAATTAAAAGATAAATGAAGACAGACAACTGATCATTGGAGCTAGCTATTTGAAAGTTACTGGTGTCCTTGGCAAGATCCATACTGATCAAATAGAGGGAATACAACCTGACTGTAATAGTTTGGAAGTTCCTCAAATATTAACAAGAAGTTAGAATATGACCTAGCAATTACACTCTTAGGTAGATACCCAAGAGAACGGAAAATGTATGTCCATACAAAAACTTGTACCCAAACATTCATAGCAACATAACACCCTAGTAGCCAAAAGTGTAAGCAACCCAAATGCCCATGAATGAATGAACAAAGTGTGCTATATATCCACATGATGGAATATTCAACAATTTAAAAAATTAAGTACTAAAACATGCTAGAGCATGGATGAACCCTGGCATTAGCTGAGTGAAAGAAACAAACCGATCACTAAATAAAATACTTTGAATGATGCACTCCATGCATATGAATGTCCACAACAGGCAAAGCCACAGAGATAAGAAAGTACATTAGTCGTTGCTAAGGCTGCAGGAAGGAAGTTCTGGGGAGTGACTGCTAATTCATACGAAGTTTGGGGTGGGAGTGATGAAAAATATTCTAGAAGCAGATGTTGATACTGTCAAGTATGAATATAATAAAAGCCACGGAATCGTATACTTTAAAAGAGTGATTTTATGATACATGAATTATCTCAATAAAGCTGTTACAAAAAAAGAAAAGCAGTAGAATCTAGCTGACAATCAGTCTGTATTTGTTCCACTTCTTGGTACTTGCTGTTTTCTATTTTGTTGCCAATGTACAGGTTTAATTTGAAACCTTACTTTCAGAGATTTTTTAATCATTTTTTAAAATAACCTTTTCTTCCTTCCCCTTCATCCTATCTCTCCACCACTTCCAAACTCTCCAAACCAAACATAACCAGACAAAAAAATCTGTTTCTTTTAAGAAAAACCACATTTTACATTTTTAAAAGGTATTAAATGTGGCCATTGTTCACATTTATTTTCACACAGTCCAAGTCACATATGTTCATAGTCATAAAAAAAGCATTTACCTAGAAATAGTAACGTATCACATTAAGCAAACACTGCATCATATAGCCTGAATCCTAAAACTCATTTTGGATTATATGAAACTATCATATAAAAGTTACAAAACAAGTGTTCCTCAGTCTTCAGAAATACTTAAATTTTTAAATGCTGCTGCTTAATACTTTTTTTCATGAAATTAAAAAAAAATTACAATAGTGAGCAGAAAGGTATCATCACTTCATGGGTAAAGACTGAGTATATATACAAGCCCAGCAACAGCGCTAAGTTTAGAGCTGACTTCCTCTCTTAGACTATGTAATTTCAATAGTATATAATAATTATCTATTGTTGGAATAATACCTGAACAATTTAGCTAAATACATAAACAGCAGCTCTGGCAGGGTAGCTCAGCTGATTGGAGCATCATCCCATATAGCAAAGGGTTGTAGGTTCAATCCCCGGTCAGGGCATATACCTAGACTGTGGGTTCCATCCCTGGACCAGACACACACTGGAAGCAACTGATATTTCTGTCTCGCTCTCTCCCTTCCTCTCTAAAAATCAATGAAAAAAAACATATCCTCAGGTGAGGATAAAAATAAAAAATTTAATTTAAAAAAGGATACAAACAGTAACAAAAATCATGCATAAATATTCAAACCTGGGGAATTCTAGTTAAAAATAACAAAAAGTTGACTATCTTTCCTTCCAAAAAAAAAGGTTAAACAAAGATTTAGATATCCCACGTAGATTATTCCAAAGATTTGGATCAGAGAGGTATGTGAATCAACCTTTTCTGCATTCCTTAAGTAACATTTTCTAATCAACTGATGAAAAACCAAATTTCATGCTCAAAGACACTTTCAGAACGCATCTATAGTTAACTTAACGCGAAAGTATATGGTAAAGAGAGCAAATTCATTGAAATCTTTAAGTACAGCAACATTTTATTTTTGGTGCATCTTCTTGCGCATTTCTTCAAGGGCTGCTTCCTTCTCTCTCAGCATCTGCTTAAGTCTTCTTATTTTTTCATCTCGAATGGTTTCTTCTAACTCTGGTGGTGTCATGGGAAAAATATCTTCCGTGTAATTTTTATTAAAGGAATGACTCTGTTCGAAATCTGCATTTAAACTCAAAGCATCTTTCTCCTGGTCCTCATGCGTACAGTGTTGTACCTCAGTTCTCTTTTCTTCCCTGGTTTTATTGCAGCTTGTGACGATGTTACGGTGTGACACATCTGAAGCTGGTAGAATATAACCGAGTGGGGAACTGGTAACATTAGTTCCTCCATTTACAGTTGTGTTATAGTAAGTACTCTCAGTTTTCCTCTTCTTTGTGTGATCCATCTTAACAATTTTCGATTTTCTTTTCTTATCAAAACCCTGTTGCAATGTTGAATATGATTCCAACAGAAAAGCAAAATATTAGTGCCATATAGAGTGTGCTCTGAAATTTAACAAGTTTGTAGGTACAAATATTTAACAATTAAATTCAACTCAACAAAATACATTGAGAACTACAACAAAAGATTAATATTTATGATACACATACACACAAACAACAAAAAACCAGACAATCTCTAATGGTTTTCACTGAGAATAAATTGCTTAATTCATTTTCCTGCTTAAGTATTAGAATCTGTACTGATGTACCACCAAAATATAACAGCCATTTGTGAAGAACCTGAGATTTAGAACTGATTTAATTTTTTTCCCTTAGCATGGTAGTCACATACTAAAGATTTTCACTGGGAAAGATCAACTGACCTCTGAGCTGAAGTTCAGGATATTAAACGACATAACAATGACATAAGTAGACTGACAGGAGGCAAAGTTACCAAGATGTTTCTTTTCATCGTTATTGACTATGCAGATTTCTTAAGGTGTTGGTAATACTGCAGTGAACATCTGCATGCTTATACTTTCCCTACTTGGATTATTTTACTTTTATTTATCCTCACCCGAGGACATTTTTTCATAGCTTTTGGAGAAAAGAAGGGAGAGAAACATCAACCGGTTCCCTCCTGTATGCATAAGGGATCGTGTGCACCCGGACTGGGGATCAAACCTATAAACCTTTTGGTTTATGGGACTACGTTCCAACCAACCCCAACTAACCCCACATCAGCCAGGGCAGATTATTTTAGATAGGTTCTTCAAAGTAATATAATCAATTAAAAACCTACAGTCATTTTCTTATAATTTTACTACAAAAAAATAAACAGTAGGTAAATAAAAACACCATCATTAATTCCCCAGGGACGCATTTTTACCTATGCATATATACTTCTTTTTTTACATTATTTTGGCATAATACATATATATGCAAAGTTGGATACTATTATATTAAGATGTAACACTAGTGGTAGCCATGTAACTCAGTTGGTTCGAGTGTCCTCCCCATACTCCAAGATTGCAGGTTCCATCCCGGACAGGGCACATACAAGAATCAACCATAGAGTGCATAAACAAGTGAAACAACAAGTCAATATTTCTCTAGCTAAAAAATCAGTAATTTTAAAAAAAGACACAAGAAAATTAATACATTGATGTCTCTTTAGAGTAGCTACAAAGATATCAAAATTTATTACCTGTTTTCTCTCTTCCTCTTTCCCTGTAAACTTTGTCTCTTTGTCACTCTTCACCAAACTCCCGAAGGAGTTAAGACCTTCTTCAGTACCCAAATGGTCAGTAATCCGAGTAAGGCATACTCTCAAATCTTTAGTGAGACCAAATAGCTTTTTCAACTCAGCATCGGTCTTCAGATATGCCTTATTGCTTCTTCCTTGAGAATTTTTCTTGTCATTTCTTTGAGTAACTTTTTCTAATGTTGATGCCATCTCATTCTGGATCTGGATTAGGAAAAGAAAACACACAAACAATACTGCCCATTACTTAAGCCATTTTATCAGACTGGCAACTAAGTAATTACCTCCTCTTACTTCAAGCATGCTTTGAAGTCCTACATGGTTGGTTTGCATTACCCTTGCCCTGCCACCCACTCTCGAAAAACTGAACTGAGTTGAAAATTTTCCCACGCAATTCCTCACTTACTTTACTTTCGTGTACTAGAAAGGTAACAGGTACTCAATTGTCAAACAACCAAAATAAGACTACAGACTAAGGACAAGTTAAAAATTATCTATATGGTATTAAAAATTTTAGTCTTCTGAAAAAGTCTCATGCCTTTAACCAATGGCATAATCAGAATTTACCTCCTTGTATCTCTGGAGTTCAATCAATTCTGTACTGAAAGGGGATAAACACTAACATTATCAAGCAGACCTCTAAGTAAGGAAAAAGTGGGTACAAATACGTAGCAAAGAAACACGTATCTTAAGCAGAACAGAAAGGTTCCTATGTGGATTTGTTGGATAACTGGATGAGTAGTCAGAAGGGCTAAAACAGTGGGGGGTGGGAGGATAAGGAAACTTGCCTACTAAAAAAAGAATCCAATCAAAGATGTTGATAAACACTATTTCCACAAATGGCTTGAAACACACTGACTGACCCTGTCCAACCCCTTCTACCATCTACCTAAAAAAATTACCAGATAGTTATATACCACCACGAAACAAACGAAACCCCCCAGCTCTCCTATATGCATAATACTGATCTCTTCATAGACTAAAAGTAGGCTATTAAATATATACGTATACATGTGTGTACAAATATGTGTACACACACACAGTATTTTACTAAGCTTTTAATTCACATTATCTTTCTCCAATTCTTCTAAACCCTGTTGCTCTGTGATTCTTCTTCTTTAAAGATTTGGCATGCCAAATGATTCAAGACAAAGATACTGCTTGGACTCTCTCAATTACACTCTTCAAACACTTCCTTCACATAAAAGCTTTGACTTAATTAAGCATTCATGTGTGCATGGTATGTGTGTGATGGAGGATGGGAGAAAGGCATTACAGGTAACTTCTGAGAATTGAAAAGGAAAAAAATTCTATATAGATAAAAAGAACACCCTGACACGGGAAAATTACCTTTGGTTCTTGATCTCTGATAACACACTGTTGTGAAGTAATACTTGTTGCATCAACAGAGGAACTTATTTTCTCTATGCTTTGGATGATATTTTCTTTTGGGGGGGCATGTGGAAAGTCTGCCTTTATGAATAAAGTCTTACTCTGTTTTAAGTAGTTTATGGATGGGTTCAGTTTATGTGGGTTTAGGATAGAAAGAGATGGTGTCTCCACTTTTTTATTCTTCTCTGCCCTTAGATTGGCCATGGAAGCAAGCTGGGTATTTGAAAGTGATTTTGTCTCCATCTGGGAAGATTTATTTTTAGCCAAAACAAAATTTACAACCTCTCTGGATATTTCTGTGACTGGACTTGAACTCACTATCTGTGATACATCTTTTCTTGGTGGAATATCAGGAGAAACAGAATTCTGTTGATCAATTTGTGATGGCAAAACATCTGTCCCCTTTATAGCCAACAGATAGATTTTCCCATTAAACATAACCAAAGCATTATCCTTAATAGGCATACTTTTGGACTGTGTCCCACTATGACTGATGGTACTCAATGGCGGCACGTTTATAGTATTATCTCCCAAATTTTTCTTTTCTACAAAACTTTTTAAAATCTGTGAAGCCACGTTATTTGAAGACTTAACAGGAACAAGAGATGGAGTGCAAGGCTGTCGATTTTCTTGAAAAATCCATTTCACTGGAGCAGCTTGAGCATGCTGACCACCTTTTAATTGTGTCTCTTTAGCAACATTCACTGGAATTTGTGTGGTATTTAGTATCACTGGCCTTGCTATTTCTGCAACAGGTTTTGGATAAATGTGTTGAAAGTTCTTGGTAACTACATTTTTCACTGTTTTTACCGGAGATACGTAAATAACAGATGGTATTTGGGAGGCCTCAACTGTTCCTGAGGTGCTTGTGGTTCCAGCTGCAAGTAGCTTTTGCTGAACTGAAGGAGGCAATGACGACGCTGGCACGGATCTCACTTCAGCATGGGCTGGGATTTGTAAATGATGCCCAGAAGGCAAAACTGGAGATTTCACAGTCATTGGAAGACTCTGAGGACTTACTAAAATGTAAGATGAATCATTTTGTTTTGAGGAGGAAGGAACAGCCAATCTTTGCATGGTGAGTCCGTCAATTTTCACACCATGACTCTGAACTTTAGAAACTGGTGAAGTAAAATTTTCAGTTCTCACAGAAGTGACTCTAACTTTTTCTGCTGTATCTACTGGTCTTGTAAATAAATAGTTTGAAGAACTGGCTGGCTGAAAAATGGGCAATTGAGGTGATGATGCACTTGTGGAAGGGCTGGAAATCTGAGTCTGAAAAGTAACTTGCACTGGGCTTCCTGTATTCCCTTTCAAAGCATCAGACATAACTGAAGATGGAACTAGTGGTATAAGATTTCCAGAGAAATTAGGAATTGGAAGTAATTGCAGAAGATTTTTTCCATCCGAGCCAACCGTCTGAACTACTTGGTACATGCAGCCTGAAACACTTAAAAGAACATGAGTAAATAAATACAACGTACTACATGGTACATACATTTTATTTAAAAGCAAATGTTTGCGAATACTTTAAATATATATGAAATATAATATATTGTTTGTCACTTTGATTTTTCAAAGTGAAATATTACAAAACGGAAACTTTGAAGAAATAGAACAAATCATCAAAAATATGCTCAGCTTTTAGATCTCCCATTGTTAGGCAACAGGTATGAGAGAGGAACGTTTACAGCTAAAACTGTAAGCAGTTTTCCCGTGTTTTACCCTGTATAAAACTATGCCTACCAGAATATGCCCCTCTTAAACTATTAGCATCCTTGCTCCGCCTTCTCCACGAATTCTGTCCTCTTGTCCTCCTCCTTTCACTTTCGCTGAGCAGGATTCTCATTTCACCTCTATTTATGCTTGTTCTCCTTCCCTCATACTTCCTGCCCACCACCCCCACCAATCTGTTGTGTTCTTCCCACTGACAATGACTCACAAGTTCCAGTGTTAGCCACTCTGCTTTTGCTAAGGCATCTCTTATGGTGGTAACTTAGTGTGCCATATTTTGGGGGACTCAACTGAGTGACTCATGCAGGAACCATTTTCTTCTTCAATTTATTGATTGTCTCAGCACATGTGAGGTTTGGTGCTAAACAGCCCTTGGTATGGCAATTACGAAAACTAGTTCCGACTGCCTGTCAACCCATAGATACACTGTAATGTGATTTCGGCTGAATGGTTTTCAATGAATGTGGAACACACTGAAAGTAATTATTGTTCATTTTTTAGTAATTATTTTTTTAAATCTAGCCAACTTTGATCTGGATACTTATGAACTATTAGTACAGATTGTCTCATTTTTAAAAAATCCCATATCAATATCTGCATAATCAATTATTTGTAGATTTCTTGAATGTAGGCACCTTATGTTATTTATACCTAAATCTGACTTTCAGTTCCTGAAAAATACCAAGACCTCATGGGACTTAAGGCCACCGCACATGCTATTTCTCTACCTAGGTACTCCTCTCCCACGCACATAACTCAAGCCTCACCACAAATGATACTTCCCAAGTATCTGACCACCTTAACTATCCTTTCCCCTCCTTCATAGTCCAAATATTACACCTGTTTATTTCCTTCATTGTATATATCACCAGTTATCATCATGTATTAATTAGTCTGTTTGTTTACTTGTTTGTACTGTCTCTCATGCTCAATTCTAGTAACATGAGTACAGAGTACATGTCATATAATACCAGTATGCCCTTATATGACTAAGAGTAAATGAAGAAAAAATTTTAACGACAAAAAAATTAGAATCTCGTGCATTTTACAGCATATAGGTGTTTTTTTAAACCTCAGATATTAATAAAAATCAAAGCCAAAAATTCTATGCATCCTAGGAAGCACTGGAATTCAGTCTTACCCTTCTGCAACCCCAAAGAATATAACTACACCTTACAAATATTTAAAACAGCTTTCTAGACACTTGATATTGGTTCAATGTGTTATATTTACTTGTAGTAAATGAAAAGTTAATGTCTAATGGGAAGCATGAACATAAAGAAAACTATGAATTCTTGCTTTCAGAGCTTGAAGAGGAAAACCCACTTCATCACCTCCCCACCCCCCAAAAAGCACATACAAACTGAATCAGAACTTAGTGTCTGTGATGGTTCAGGGGCCAGGCTCAGTAATGGGGAAAGGGTGAGTCAAGTACAGCGTGCGGACTACATCTGGTCTCCTCCCTGTTTTTGTGCAGTCCACTAAGCTAAGAATGGTTTTTATATTTTAAATATTTTGTGATGTGAAAATTATGAGATTCAAATTTCAGTATCCATAAAGTTTTATTAGTATACAGTCGAACTCATTTTTCCACATACTGTATATGGCTGCTTTCATGCTACAACAGCAGAGCCGAGGAGTCAAAGCAGAGATCATACAGTCTGCAAAGCCTGAAATATTTACTATCTGGCTCTTTATAGAACATGTTTGTTTGCCTCTGACCTAGTTTAACCCACAATCCCTAAAATCAAATAATTAAGTGAGATAAATGATATATTTGGATGAGTACAAAGACGTCTGCCACACCTTTTCTTAAAACGTTCTCTTCCCAAGACTTCCTAGATATGACACTCTCCTGCCTCTGTAGTGACTCCCTGTCGTCTTTGCCAACTCATGCTACTTCAATCAACCTTTAAATGCTGAAATTCACCAAAGCTTAGACTGAATTCCTCTTTCTACTCTGCAAGCTTTCCTTAGATGATTTCTTTTGTATGCATGACTTCAATTAAACTACCATTTATACATAACAATTCAACAATTTATATCTCAGCTCTTTTAAGATTCAGGCTTATGTATCCAAATCTCTCAAGACATTTCCATTTAGAATCTCAACTACACCCAAAACTCAACATGGCCTCTTCCAGTGTTTCCCCTCTTTTGGTAAATGGCATCCATTTATCTCAGATGTCTATGCCAAAACGATTAATTCCTGTTTCCTTACAATCTATTTTCAATAACGAAATTGTGCTATTATCTCGTGTATCTCCCTCAATCTGTTCTTTTCAAACTGTCTTCACTCCAGTCCAAGCACACATCATCTCTAGCTTTGACTGTTATAGCAGCTTCATAACTGGTCCTTACTTCGGTCATATCCTCTCCCCTTCAAACTGGCATGCCCTTTCCTGCTCAAAACGTTTCAGCAGCTTCCCCATTTTATTTGAGCAAAAAGAAAACAAATAAAATTTTGATGTAATAGAAGCCAAAGAAAGAGTGAGTTTCAAGAAAATTGGGCAATTCTATTGTAAGTTTCTGAGGCCAAGTAGGCTACAGATGAAAAATGTACCCTGTAACAGACAGCATGTGTCACTGATGGCTTTAAAAGAGCGGTCTGGTGGCAAGAGAAGTTGCTGAGGGGTGAATCTGAAGAAAGGATGTGAAGATAGCAAGTACAGACAGCTCTCTTATGAACTTGGAATATAAAGGAGGATGAAAAATACTGGCAAGCAGCTAGCTGGAGGCTAAAAATGGGGTCAAAGAAGCCTTTCTTCTCTTTCTTTAAAGCTTAGATGAAGCAGAACATGTGTAAAGGCTGAAGGGAGTCATCAAGAAGGAGAGACTGGTAACAAAAAAAGAAAGTGGGATAATTAAGTGACGGGTTTAATAAGGAGGTAGAAAATGTAAACCAGAAGACAGGTTGGAGGGAATGAACCTTAAAGAGAGCTGGAGAAACATCTCCTTCCACCGGAACTAGAAGAGAGGTTAAGTGCATTTGCAGGTAAGTTTACAGCTTTGGTGTCAGAAGGTTCAGGTAATTCTAAAGTGGCGGCTTTTTATTTTCTCTATGAAAAAGGACATGACATCATCTTCTAAGAATAAGAGCAAAAGCAGGGAGTGATCGGAGGAGAATCAGAAAGATTCAAAAGTCTTTGTGCAAGAGTAAGATGACCTAAGAAAATCTATTTTCAAATCTAATAATTGATTCTTATCCCCCTCTCTTCTCCTCCAATCCCCTCCAAAAACGAAAGGAAAAGACAGTTTCGTCTATGCCAGTGTATCAGTAGGGATTCACATAATCTACCAGAGACCATAAATTCCTTAAAGGCAGATTATCCCATTCACATCTATGTCCTCTGCACCTAATGTAGCAACTGGCACATTGCCGTGTAGACAATGTTAGCTGTAGACAATGTTAGCTGACTTGAATTCTACAAGCTACGATTAAAAAAATCCATGATTTCCTAGTAACAAACGGGTGTGTTCTAAAAATAAAACTAAAATGCAGAATGCTAGAGAGAGAGATGATAAATCAGGATAAAGTTCATACCACTTCAATCAATATACTTTTCCCCCCCGATCTGTAAAAGACCTTCAATTTAAGGAATAAAAACCCTGTATACACATTCTAGTTTTCTTTTGTAAGAAAGATTTTATTTATTTTGGGGGGGAGGGAGGAAGAAACAGAGGGAGAGAAACATCGATGTAAGAGAGAAACGTCAATCAGCTGCCTCTTGCACATGCTCCGATTGAGGAACCAGGCTGGGAATCAAACCCGCAACCTTTCAGTTTGCAGGATGACACCCAATTAACTGAACCACACTGGCCAGGGCTGATTCTACCTTCTTAAAGATCTTATTCTGCTACCTAATGTCAGAACTGAAACGAGAATCAGATTCTGCATCCCACGCTCTGGTTTGGTCACCTAAAAAGTATCATCAACATGCTAATTACCTTAAACCATTTAGGGTTTGAACTGAATTACTACATTAGAAAAATAATACAGTTTAAGACTTTAAAAGAGAAAATAGAAATACATCTATTTTAATCTTGGTTCTTCTAATTATTAGCTGATTGACTTTGGTAAATTTACTTAACCTCTTTGAAATTCTATTTCTCCATTTGTAAAACAGGAACAATAGGCTTGCTGTGAGAAGTAAATGAAGGAACTGGCTGGGATTATATAAGCACCCATACATGCTAGTAATCATTTTTCAATAAAATACACAGTTGGTGTCCAAGAATAAGTGAATTAATCAGGCAGTCTTAAAAATGTGAAAACTTTAATAAATAAGTATAAGAATTTAATAAAGGGAATATTAAACATTTATAATATTATACAACTGACATCTTTTACTATTCTAATATTGATATGAAGCATGCACACATTAGAAATGGAATAAGAAAAATTCCGCAAGCTAATGAACATTTTGTAGATTTTTGCAAAATATATTTTTTCAGCTGCTAGACCTTTTTCCATTTACTATCTATGATTTAACATTACATAGTTATGTATGTTACATAATATATAAAGCATATAACATTAAGTATATGACATAATATATACTATATTATATACATAATAGATGCTATTATAAATATTTGTCAATAATCTAATCCTCATAATAAACAGCCCAGCAGGCGGGTATTGCCATTCCTATTTCATAACTGAGAAAGCAGATGTTTAGTAATATTAAATAACTTACTCAGAATTATATGCTCTCTTGGGCAATCCCATCCATTTTCTTGTTTACTTTAGCATACCCCAACATACCAGGGTCCAAAAAATTCAATTGCATAAACTGAGAGATTAATGAAAAATAGAGTCAGTTAGCCTGACACACTCACTCACACAACAAAACAAAAGTAAACATAACATCTACACTGTATAAAATTACACCCACACTGAACGGACAATGGAATATTATCTAACCAAAGCAAGGCCCCCTGTTCATTTTAACTACTCATTTTTAAGAAAAAAAGGTTATGGGTGGATGAAAGCCAACTGACAATCACGTAACATCCTAATTCCTACTATTTTGATGTATTATCATAGGCTTTTATTATGCTTCTAAGCTGGTGACTCACAAGTTGCTATTTTCAGCTCTGAGCCTCAGTTTCAGAATCAGGTATCTTTCAGATGGCTTTCTTAATGTGTTCCTCATCTTAATTTACCACTACCTATCCAGGAAATTGGCGTCATAAGGACATTTTTTCATTGCTTTTTAGAGAAAGAGGAAGGGAGAGAGGAAGGGAAATAAACAACAGTGTGACAGAAACATCGACTGGTTGCTTCCTGTAAGGCAGGGGACCAGGGATCTAGGCAACATAGGTATGTGCCCTGACTGGGAATCGAACCGACCACCTTTCAGATATGGGACCAGCCCACACCTGTCAGGGCTGATCCTCTGTTATTCATGCCATTCACTGACACAGTCTATTTTCCCTTCTATGTTTCTTTGAAATCAACCTTTGTATCAGGTAGTTCAAGTTCTAATCATCTCTGAAAGGACAACTGAAATAGAATCTTTTCTAAAAAACTTTATTTATTTTCAGAAAGGGAAAAGGAGGGAGAAAGAGAGGGAGAGAAATGTCATTGTGTGGTTGCCTCTCACACACCCCGTACTGGGGACCTGGCCTGCAACCCAGGCATGTCCCCTGGCTGAGAATCAAACTGGCAACCCTGTGGTTCGCAAGCCAGCACTCAATCCACTGAGCCAAACGAGCCAGGGTGTGAAATCAAATCTTTATATGCCTGATTCCTCACCTCCAAATCCATACTGCCATCAGTTACCTAAAATGCACAGGTGACCATGACGGTCCTTTTCTTAAATCCTGATGTCTGAGAGATAAAATCTAATCTCTTCAGCAGGGCAAACGAAAATCTTACCTGCTGTCCTGCTTGCAGTATAGAATTGAACCATAAATACCAGTTGTTAGCAATAAGCCATACTGGTGCTTTATTTTACCAATTCCGTCTGCCTGGGCATAGCCCAGGGCATAGCCGGCATTCATCTTTAATTGGATAGCTGACACCTACATTCCCCAACTCAGTGCTCCAGAAACCTTTCCTACAATTCCTCTTCTCTATGCCTTCAGAGCATCCTGTGCACACCGCTATTAAAAATGTAATGTCTCATCTCCCCTCTAGACTGTAACGTTCTTCATGGCATGGCCCATATCCTATTCTTTAGCTGGTCTTTCCATTTAGGGCAGTTTGTCACAAAGCAGGTACTCACTGAATGCTTTTATAACCAAATGTTGGAACTATACTGATAGCAAGTGGTAAACCAGGATATAAACCTAGGTCTCTGTAACTACGCAGCTTACCTTCCTTCCACTACATCATTCTGACTCCTGCTTTGCTCTTTGCTAATAAAGAACGAATCTAAATAAACTTAATTCCTACAATCACAAATACCTTCCAGACTTCTTCTTTGCATTATAAGATTAAATTTGAGTTTTATATTTTATGCGCTGATAAATAAGCAATATTTTAAACAATAAACTTTCTGTATCACGCTAAAAAAATTTTTTGAGGAAAACTAACTCAAGGGAATTCAAGTACCTATAGAAAACAAAAATATATATAATGTTTTTAAGTTTATAAAAAAATAAATGATTTAGTACCATCAAAAAATCAGAAAAATAAGAAAACTAATTTCCAATAAAGACTTACAAAATTCTATTTGGACATCATGCAGACTGTTACTTACAAAACAGGATAGAATCTATTATGCAACCCATAACCAAAGTACGTGGTTTGAAGAAATAAACGAATTGGAAGATGATGAAAAATGCATAAATCAATCAGTTAATAACAACTCCAAGTTGCTTATGCATGTAATCAAAGATAATTCAATCAGTAATGTTTTTTAAAATGCCAAATACAGAGCCAAAAGGTATAAAAAAGAAACTGGATAAAAGAGTCGAACTACACAATAAGTAAAAATGTAAATTTCTTATCCTCTTATTTCCGATAATTAAAACAAATGCAATCCTGAAAGAAATTAGGTTAGGGTAAGTCAGGTATCATCAATATGCAGGTACTAAAACAAGGCAGAAGAAATGAACAGTCATTAAGGAGTAATCCTACTTTTGCATATCCACACAGAGCACTATCTCTGCCTCTTCCCCCAATTTCCACCAAAAATAATCGAACGCGCAACATACATACACAAAAGCGGGCTCTTTTGATGATTTCAGCTAAAATAGTTTTCTTGGCAGTTCTTCAATATCCTATTGTTTCAGCTCTCCCCGTTTCACGACCATCTCATTTTAGAATATCATGCATGCTTTTTTAAAGTCCTTATAATTAGGTGTTGAATCTACTTATAATGAAGGAAAACCTACTTCGGGGGGCCACAATTTGTAAAGTTGTAGCCTCACAATAACAACAACGTTTAAATCGTGCTTTTCTATTTTTCCTAATTATTTTACGTATATTCACTGTTTTAATCTTTCAGATATCTCTCCGTGGCCTTATTTACAGGACGCAAACTGAGGTACTTAGTTAGCTTCACGAAGCTAGAATTAAACCTTCGCAGTTTTTCTTCATGAATCCTCTTCCACGAATTTTACATCTTAACTTCCAGGCGCTCTTCTTCATTTTCCTTCTGCAGAGACCCATTAACGTTTTTTTCTCACCACTTATTATACATCCACTAACCACAAAGTGCACAACTTAAAATACGCGACAGGAGAGTATTCCCGTTTCATTTTGTTCCCGTTTCATTTGTCGATTAATAGAAGCTTCAAAAAAAAAAAAGAGCTACTGAGTTAGTGATAAGCAATTTTCTAAATTTACAAGTTATGTCTTTAATACTGGAATCGCCCCCTATCAACCAACGGTCTTTTACCCATCGATAACCAGTTAGAGATGGCATTCGCACCACCCCTGCCTCAAATACGCAGTTCCAAAAGATTGCTTTTACACGAAAATGTTTTTTTTTTTTCACTTTTCTTTCTCTCCACAGAAAGCTGTTCTTTGAACTTTAAAAAGAATCGGTGCCCTTATTCTAGACCAATTTTTCCGTTTCTACATTCCCATACTCTTATCAGGGACACAAAGACACCGCCTCCACTCCTAAGGTACGGCTACTTCCACGGAAGGTCCAGCGCCACCTGGGTGGCGCTTGCTACTCCGCGCGGATCACTGCTTGTTTTTCCCTGCGAGGGCGCGAGAACCTTCCAGAAGGTTTTGGTCGCACAAGAGCGTCGGCCATGTTGAATTTCCTCTCCCGTGGAGATCTATTCGGTCCGCCTCTGAAATCGGAGACGCTGGGCCAGGGCAGAGGGCGGCTGCGTTAGGCTCTGAGGAGGTTTTACGTTTCCGAGAGGGACGCGCTCTAAGGGCTCTAACTGCCGGAGCGGCTCGCCCGGCGGGGCGCAGACGCCTCTGAATTGCGGAGTGACAAGAAACGACGGCCGACTCGGCATCCTGCTTAGAGACGGGCGAGGGGCGGGCGTGTCGGAGGAGATTGGAAACCTGTACTTACCAGTGCGAGCCGTCGCCTGACTTTTCCTCTGCGGCTTTCAAGAAGACTCCCTGCAGGTTATTGGACATTTTAGAGGGGTGGGAAGGGTCAGCACATCCAAGAAAGTGGATAGTGTGGGACCGGGGTCCTCCGAGAGGCGAGAATCGGAGCGAGGAAATGTTGGGCTGAAGTTGCCCCGGAGGAACTCTAAGGGGGGCTTCGAAGCTGAACGGAGGGAGCTAGCGAGCTCTCCGGAGGGCGTGACTCCGAGCTTCGGAGGCAACCGGCGCAGCCCCCATAAACCGGAAAAATGGGACGCCGCTGGCGGCGCTGGCCCGGCCCGAAGCTCTGAGAGAAACCGCCCGAGTCTCCGCCCCCGAAGCCTACGACGTCGCTCCAGAGCCTCTGGGAATCGGCGCTGGAGGCGTGGCCTTAATGGCGCCGCCCCCAGCAGTGCTGGGTCCGCGGTGAAGGCCGCGCCCACCGAAGCCGCTGGCCCCAGCAAAGCTCGGCCAGGGGCTTCTGCGAGCGTCATATCCGGTTGTCAAGGTGACTGGCTCGCTAAAGCCCCGCCTTTGTGACGCAATCCAATCACAAGTGATGTTTGCTATCTCTTCTTCCGGATCAAGGAACGAAATCACCAAAGAAACTTCTCCAGTGACCTACGCAAAATAAAATGTTTCCGGGGTCAATTGTAAATTTTCTGCTTTTGAGTCCGGCGCTAGGATAGTTTTTCCTCCCCGCCAATAGCCGGAGGGCTGGAGGAATGTCCTGGTGGCGTGAGGAAATTTTAGACGCCTACCTGCAGCCAGCGCCGAATTATTGCTACTTTCTGGGGACTTCTCGATTATTTCCTCTTTTCTGAAACTTTGCGTCTAGATTTAACTTCTCTCTCCAGCCCACGCTCATGCCTTGGTCAAAATTATTATTTTTGTCATATAGCTAATTCATTCTCTAAAAGTTTCATTTCCCATGTACTTGTGGGTTGTTTTGAGGTTTTTTGTTTTTGTTTTGTTGGTCGGTTTTTGGGGGCACCTTTGTTTGGATCGCCAGAGGAAAGTTTTTCAGGAGCCTCTTGATTCCTGCCGTTCAATTCTTGCCATCACTTACCCAAGAATCGGATTCAGTCTCTGACTTAAGGGGTAGAAGTTGTAGTTCAGCAGGAGCTTAGAAGGAAGTTGTGGGATGAGGGTTTAAAGACCCAGTTTACTAGGTACAGACAGTACCCATGTAAACTGACACACTAAGTTTAGGAGACAGACTTAAGGTAACCAGTTGCGAAGTTTATGGCGATCTTTGAAAACTGCTGGTTACCTGTTACCCTAACTCCTTAATGAGCTAATACTGATGAAAGAACTTGGTGTCCTGATATATTAACGAAGTAATACTTTCTAACTAGTCATCATTCCTTGTTAAAGGTTAATTTCAATGATACACAATGCTGTATATGTAATTGGCATTTATCGTTCAGTCAAATATCTTCTATACCAAAGAGGGGGTGGGTGGTGAGCTCTTAATACTGTTTTGGCTTTGGTCATCCTCCTATCTGAGAAAGCTAAGTTACAAGTTACCCATTTTTGGCTTGTTCTCTTTTTCTCATCGTCTATTTCTTTTGCAGCCTGGCTGCTTCTCATGTCGTTCACCACTTCCTATGAATGAAACTCATTGTCCCAGATTGGATTCCCCAGGAAGCAAACTTTTACAATGGACTTTTGTATGGAAGATGTTTACTAGGGATCAGAATCTGTGGAAGGGAAGGAAAGGAGGCAAAATTGTGCAGAGAGACGTTTCAACAATGCCTTAGCCTATACCACATTTCTAAAACTGAGGTGAACTTTCAAAGTTTTCCCCAGCAGCGATGCAGGTTTTGCCAGGGAAGGCTGTAGGAGCTTAGACACTCAGTATCTCTTCAG